>PVIH01003855.1:14044-35110 GCA_004025045.1 Sigmodon hispidus
AAAAAAAAAAAAAAAAAAAAAAAAAAAAAAAAAAAAAAAAAAAAAAAAAAAAAAAAAAAAAAAAAAAAAAAAAAAAAAAAAAAAAAAAAAAAAAAAAAAAAAAAAAAAAAAAAAAAAAAAAAAAAAAAAAAAAAAAAAAAAAAAAAAAAAAAAAAAAAAAAAAAAAAAAAAAAAAAAAAAAAAAAAAAAAAAAAAATTCTAAGGAAAGTTCTCAAAACCACAGGAAAAAGCAAATTTAGACAAACAAGATTACATCAACTAAAAATCTTTACCACAGCAAACAAAGAAGCAGTCATCAGAGTGAATATCCATGGAATGGAGAACAAACTGTAACTATATGTATGATGAGGAGTTAGTAGGTAAAATATATAAAAACCAGAAAGACACAACAGAAATAAATAACTAAATAACCAGTAAGTAGAATTTAAAATGAGTCATAAAATTAAATAGACTTGGATCAAAGGACATACAAGTGGGCAATATATACATGGAAAAGTTTAATATCACTTTTAATAAAAATCAAAACACAACTTTATCCTAATAAAAATGACTACAATTAGAAGCTTAACAGTGCTGGTGAGAATATGGAAAAAAAAAATCCATCTTTATTGTCAATGGGAATGTATACAGTACCCACATTAAATCAAAACAGTGTTGAGTTTCCTCAATAAGCTAAAAATAGGAAAGAAATCCTAAGGCAATCTGTGGTGATATATTTTATATTTAATAAAATCAGTCTGTAATATCAGAAAACAGATCTAGCCACAGTCAAGCCAGAGGTTCAGAGAGTGCTAACTCACCCCTTTAATCCCCACAGGAATGACAGTTGGTAACTCATGCCTTTAATCCCATAACTCCAGAGA
Organism: Sigmodon hispidus; assembly: GCA_004025045.1. Classification (NCBI taxonomy): domain Eukaryota; kingdom Metazoa; phylum Chordata; class Mammalia; order Rodentia; family Cricetidae; genus Sigmodon; species Sigmodon hispidus. Next base: position 14,908 of record PVIH01003855.1, read on the forward strand.
AAGAGATCTTTCTGGGTTTCTGTGTGTTCACTTCAAGGCCTAACTAACAAAAAGTAGTAGTAGGCACACCAGAAGTGGAACAACTGGGCAAAGATGTTTAAGGCAGGTATAGGCAGACAGTGTCGTATTGTGTAGAAGCAATCAGTCAGACTGAGGACTCTTGAAGATAGCTTTTACCCTGAGAAGTTGGCTGGGTAAGAATTGACTATGGTCTATTTCCTCTCTCTGATATTCCACTGAGAGAGGAATATCAGAGAGAAGAACTAGACCACAATATCTGGCTCTAGATTTTCATTAAATAACAACTAGAATTTGTGTTTTTGCAATCAGTCACTTCCACAAAACAAAAGAACACTTAAGTCATGGAAACTGCACACACACACACACACACACACACAGAGTCACTCATGGCATTATCTGTACACACATACACAAACCACCTAAGTATCCTATACACTGCTGACTGGATAAAGAAAATGTGGTGCATATACACACTGAAATGCTATTCAACCAGAAAAATAATGAAACACAAACACAGGAAGTCAGGCTCTGTAATGAGCAAAGTGACTTTACAAAGTGCAAAGACTAGTAGTGAGTGTGGGCTGTGGAAAGCAGACAGAGAACATTGGGAAAGTGGGTCAATGGGTGTTAACTTTAGCTAGTAAGAAGTTCTGTGTGCTGTCATAGGGAGGGTAACTAAAGATAACAATATTTGTTAATATTTTCATCATAAAAAGATGATAAATGTTAGAGAAAAATCTGTTAAACCTAACACAAACATTATTTAGCATGTATTAAACATCACTGGGAGCCCCAATAATTTATACAATTTGTGTCTTTAAAGACCAAAATAAATTTAACCCTTTTATTTAAAAAAAAAGCACTCTTTAAAGGAATCTCCTTAAAGTATTAGCTATAAAAAGAAAAAGTATAGACATAGCAATGCCATAGAAAGAGCAGAACCAACATCATGCTGAGAACAACTCTCCATATGGTGACTGGGGGCTGAATTCAAGGACCAAAAATGGGCTGTGACAGCAGAGTTCAAAGCAAACATCCTGGACACAGTCAAACAGGAGGCATGGTAATAAAATTTAACAAGAGCCAGATGTCTCTGCAGACATCCTGTATCTTACTATAAATCCTGTCAGCGTTCTCTAACCATTAGCAGTGTCTTGCCTATAGCCTAACCAATAATTTCAAAAGATTATCTCACTCCATACCCCCTTACTCAATTCTAGACCACCAAGACATACAGCTCCCTGTTTGTGACTCTTCTCTATACAAGCCCTTTGTAATCGGGGCTTGGGGCTTCCTTCTTCACTTTCTCTAACTGTTGTGCTGAAAGGAGTCCTTGCCTGGGCTCAAATAAAGAAATCTTTGTTTTTGCATCAGAAAGTCAGCTCTGTGGTTTTGTGGGGGTCTCACTACTCGGGCACAACAACATGAAGTAGAAAAGGACCTTAAAGCACAAGTCCTAATAACTGAGGAATGGAATTTAGAAACATAAATAAATAGCTATGATCGCTACTCCCATTCTACTAATTAGTCTAAAATATATTCTCACTCTAACTTTACAGTTATGATTTCTACTTTCTCTAACATCAAAGTATATGGTTCATGTGACTGGCAATGTGAAGCTACATGGAATTACAGGGACATCAGTAAGGTATTAGCATCTTAACTCAGCTACTCTTCCTTCCCAAGGATTCCAAGAGAGAAATTGTACAAGAAACCATGGCCAGACACAACTCATCACTCCTCCAGTTTTATGAATATAAAAAGGACCATTTTTTCTCTTGGATACTGATTTTTAACAAGAGGGGAACCATTCAACATACACACCTCTTTAAGACAGGTCTGAATTTTATATTTTGCATAAATTATTTCAAATGTTAGCCAGAACATATCAAGATATGATCATTTTTGGAGCTAATAAGATGGCTCAATTCTTTTTTTTGTTTGTTTGTTTGTTTGTTTTTTTTTTTTTACATATGATCTTTTTAAAATATGCATGTATCTGTGTCTTGGGTGGGTTGTTATAGCAAATTACCGTATATGAAGTTCTTAATTTGTTTTTTATTGCTGAGATAAAACATCATGACCAAAAGCAGCATATGGAGACATGGTTTCTTTAATCTTACAGTTTACAGTCCCTGTGAAGGAGGGAACTACAGCTTACTGGATTGTTCCTCCAGGCTTACTCAGCCAACTTTCTTATACACCTCAGGGCAATAAGCACAGAGGTGACCCCACCCACAGTGTGGGCAAGACCCTCCAACACCCATCAATAGTCATGAAAATGTTCTATAGACTTGCCTGCAGACAATCTGATGCAGGGATTTTCTCAATTGACATTCATTACATTCCTTGACACAGCTTACATCAAGTTGACAAAAAGAAGCAAAACAGAAACAAAACATTTAAAAACAGGACACAAAGGGACTCAAAAAAAATCGAGAAATTCAACACCAGGTGTCAACATGGTCAAGTTCTGGTGAGGATTCTCTTCAGCAGTCAGACTAGTCTGCCTTCTTATCACTCTACATGGCAGAGAGAACAATAGCTCTTGACAGTCTCTTCATAAGGCATGGAAAGTCACTGATGAGTGACTGAAGTTAGGATTCACTCACTTAGCTCCAACTCCATCTGCAGCTATCACATACAGGTAGGATTGACGCCATGAGTTCTGGAGGGCCCAAGCATTCACTGAACTGCATACCCTAAAGTGAGAGCTAATAGAACTTGTCTGCTTTGCTGCTACTTCTTTATCATTTCCTAACATAATTTAAGAGTTGTTTGAATTCAGCACAATGTACTAAAGTATTTTGTGTTTTATGATTATTCAGTTTATAACCAATTGTATACCATCTTTAAATTTTGCCACAAAACTCCTGCAAGTTAAAAAAAAAAAAAAAAAAAAAAAGTGACTTGCTAATGCTTGGCTCTCCAGAGAAGATTCTATACCAAATTATTTGCAGTAGTTGAATAAGTTCCCATGACAATAATAAGCCATCTCTAAAATCACGCTTCCAAAATAAAACAGCAAGATTCCCATTCATTAAACTCAAAAGAACTTATTTAACTTATATTAGTGTCTTTCTTTCCATATATATTTATATATATATACATAATTGATTTCTCATGGTAACATATTAGAAAATATATGTCTTTCTCATCCTCAAATGTCAAACACAATAGAGCATTCCAGAGTTAGAATTTTCTTTATTTTTACTATTTTTCAGTATATTATTTTCCTTAGATGCTATTCTGTGTATATTAAAACCTAATGCTTTCAAATACTCTATAAGCTTACTATTGACCATTTCTTCCAAAGCTATAAAAGAAATATAGAGATAGGCAGAAAGAAAACAACCGCTAGGAAAAACAACGAAGGCTTCTGAATAACATTTTGAAGCTTTCATATTTAATCTAAATATCTGTGTGGTTTTATCTATATAAATGTATTCTACTTTAAAGAAACTATTTACAAATCCATGTATAAATCTCCAGGAAATTCTGTGCTGGCAGATTCCCAGTATACTACATCCAAACCTCAGGAAAAGAACTACCATGATACTTTATACAAGTAACTGGATAAAAAAAAATCACATTCTTGAATGCTGAGAATTATGCCCACTAAACTAGAACTATTAGCAGCAAGGAGAAGCCAGAAATACCAGACCAGGGAAAAGAATTAAGGTTTGCTTTAGATTTTCCCAATGCCAGATGCCCTAGATCTTGCCCAAAATCTAACTGATACCAGCACAAATTTCACCCAATGGTAACACATATACAATGACAAATAATGTGTATTTTACCAACAACCTATCTTCTAACAAAGCAATGTATTATTACTCCTACACTTAATCAAAGGAAAATTCTCTATCTCAGAGGGATTGCCATGGTGCTTCAAGAGATTCTTATGGAAATAAGAACATTCAAAAATAATTTAATGTCAGCCACAAGGCAAAAGAGTTCAAATCCAATACCAAAGAATATGCTGGGCTACAAACAGTAAAGAAGCAAGGTTAAAAGCAATCTGTGAGAATGTGCATGCTGTAGGCATGGCTGTGGAAGAAAACACCCTTCTGATGTTCCCTGTTGACAAAGTTCCTAACTCTAATATGACACTTCTTTTCTTCATAGACACAAAGGCCACATGCCCACAGATAAGCACAAGAGGAAACCAGAATTGTTAAACACAGGAATTTTTTTCCTTTGAAACAAGAAATAGACACCTATTCCCTGGAAGGCTGGAGGAGATGCTGTTTGATAACCTGGTGATCTTTTGCTAGTCTATGGAGGCAGCCTTCACTTGAATCCCCAAAATCCTGAGCACTGCTTTTCAGTCAATAGAACCCATCCTTAAACTTATCACAAGTCTTTCCTCCCTAAATCCTTATGCTGCGCACAATTTCTCAATCAGTAGAACCCATTCAGGTGGGAAAGGTCACAGGTGCTTTGCTAAAGAAATATACTTTGCAAGGGAATTTCAATGTCTTGATACCTTAAGATTTGTTGTGGTAACTGTCACCAGAAAACTTTATCCACAGTTTGACTGTGTTTAAATATATAAAAAATAAACTTCTTGGTACAAGACTTCAAAAGTTTAAGCCAGCACTAGCTAGGTCATGCTGAACTGAATTTCAATCTTACCTCACTGAGATTGTTCCCCTAATAGCAAGAGTGCTGGCAAGGACTCACACAGGTTTCTACATAGCCTGTGGGTAGATGTACAGATTGACTTGGTTTGGGGCTATCTTTTCAAGAATGCTTATACAGTATAGCCATGACGGAGAAGGGAAAGTTGGGGGGAGGAGAAGTTTATTTTCAAGCTTAATGAGAATTATCTTTCACTCTAAGGCAAAGGTCAACTAGAACCTCTGCTCTCTTCAAAAGATTTGGGTTGCTTAACCCCGAGGTTCCCTTTCTCAAGTGCAACTTGCTACAAGACTGAGCAACCTCTTTGAACAATCCTTTCCATGTTGTCTTCTGTCAAATGACAGTCAAAACAACCACTTCAAATGCTGTCACACTGACTCAAATCACCAAAAAGGGCAGTAGGTTTACTAGACTCTAGCAAAATACTACTGTTGTGAGTATTAAAGTCACATGTTCTAGAGTCTTGGGAAAATGTGCCACAGGAAAGACAGAGAAGGGTGACCCCAACCCTCAGGGTCCGCAGGTGGCAGAAAACAGACCAACAGGCTGAGTTGCAGAAGCAGCAATGTTCAAGAGCTCCTGTAACAATGGATTTCCTAGAGAACCACAGTAGAGTCAAGACGGCAGCAAGAGCTAGTGAAGCAGACAGACGCAGGGACGGTCACAACACAAGAGCCACAGCAAAAGGCAGCTGACCAGTTCTAGGCAGCGACTGTGACAAAAACAGCAGAAATTAAGGCAAGAGGAAGCAAAAGGGCAGAGGCTGCAGGAGGGAAGACTGCAAAGAAGAGAACTACAGGTAGTGGAAACTAGATAAAAATTCCCGAGAGCTTACAAGCTTAGGAGCCAAAAGTCTTAGTGATGAGAGGCCAAACAAGTTTAACCCTGGCTACAGTAGGCTCACAAATATTAACACTAGCAGCTGTCAAGGGCTGAGCGCAATTTCTCAGACCTCCACAAATCTATACCATTTGTAGGCTGGGCCTACTCAAAAGCTTAAACAACAAAGGTTTCATCTGTTACTATTACTGCTGTCTGTAGCTGCTCTCTGCCATCAAACACCACCAACACCAAAATATAACTGTCATCAGTCAGACAAGCACTAAAATAGCCTTCCCTCAACGACCAAGTATTACTGTATCCATAGAGCAAACAGACCATGACAGCTGACGAGAACAGAATCATTCAGTGCTGTGACCAAAAAATTGCATGCCTTCTGCCATCATCTCTGAAACAGTGGCAGGATGGATTGTCACTATGAGCTATTCAAGATAAGGCCTTTTGTCTTCAATCAGCCTTCAACATGCTATCAGATAATGACTAAATTAAATTACACATCGAGACACATGTGTAGGCATCAGCCTATTATTTACTAAACAGTTTTGAAGTTTGTACTATAGTAACAAACTGTTTCCTCTACCCCAGTTCTTGCCTTAAAATATACTATTTACCAACATTTGGTAAAGCACTATAAACTCTTCATAGATGAACCATTAGTAACAACTGGAGATTATTATACATTCCCAAGTAAATACTCTTCACAAATGAATAACACAAACATACAAAAAAGACAATGGAAATGTTTCAGTTAGTCAGGACAGAAAGGTGGCGGGAAACAAAAAAAAAAAAAAAAAAATGGTCCTCTCTCAAAAAGTATCTGTGATCTATCCAGGTTTTCACACTGCATATTCACCATCACTTACATACTGCAGCCTATTAAGAAGGAACATTGTGAACAGGTGCAATGAATTATTGTAACAGATACTTCTGATGTTTGGTGATAAAGTTCAATGGGAAGCTATTTGTATAATATATTTATATAATAACATAATTAAAAGTCAGTAAAAATTAAAAACAATTCCAAATGAAGGTTATTAACTGATAAGTGTTAATGATGTAAGAAAACAAACTGCAAAATTTCCCACAAACATCACATCACCTAGCAATAAGGGGTTCAAATCATAAATAATGGCTATGTTAAATGTACTTTTCTAAGGCCTCTAGCTATTAAGTTATTTATCTTGAGTATAGTCTTAAATAGAAAATATAACAACTTATTTTAAGAAATGTAAATGTCATTTCATGAGGAAATGAGTACAAACACATGCACAATACACACAGGTGTATACAAACATACACCAATCTATCACTAACTCTTGTGTGATGAAAAAGTAGGGTGCTTAAATAGCCTAAGAATTTTAGATTTCAAGTGTTTTATAATACATTGATCTATTACACATGACATACCATTTATTTTTGTAGTCTATTTAAGAAAACTTTTTTAAAAAAGAAAGATTTTAACCTTCTTTCAGAACCCCATCATATTAACACTTCCCTTTATATAAGCATCATAAAGTAGTAACTAGTATATTTTCATTTGCTAGTATGTGTGAGGCACTGAGTAGACACTTTCTACAGTCTCAATCTCAGGATTTTAGGATGGATGCACTTGGTGCATGGATTTGAAAATAGGCACACTAGACTCCAAGGTAAAGTTAACTTGCCAGGTGTCTAACCAGAAATCCAGTTCCAACTGGATATGTGTCCATGACTCAAAATTACATGACAATTGCTGCTATCAAAATCCATATTAGAAGCTAACACAACCCATTTTCCCAGTTTAACTTCAGACTTTAACATGGCTTCTCACCTAAAAAGGAAGCTTCTTCTTTAGATTTGTGTGTCTGTGCATGTACATGTGTGGTTGTACACGTACCAAGGACTATGGTTGAAAGTCAGAGGAGGGTTTATAGGAGGTGGTTTTCGCCCCAATGAGGGTTCTAGAAATGGAATTCAAGTCATCAGTCTTGATAACAAATGCCTCCACCTGCTGAGCAATGTCAACGCTTCCTAGTCTTTTCCTTTTCCAAAATATCTTGTGTAACGAATATTTTAAGAGAAGTGAATGTGTACTTTAAGCTTGATTATTTAATTATGGTAAGTTTCCCAACATTTTACATATTTAAATGGCCTCAGAATTGGAGATGCTAAGAACCTATGAGGCTGTAAACATTCTAATGTTTTCCACTACAACTTACAGTGGTCCTGGTGACATTCTTTGGAACAAAAACATCACAAATGCCACCAAGTTCCTCATCACTTTGTACTGCCCTCTGCTTTCTATCTCCCCCCCCCAAAAAAAAAAAAAACCTGCCTACTGCAAACCTCCTACCTTTCTCATGGACTAAAGTTAAAAATCTGGAAAATATGCCACAAGACTTGTGTTGGAAGTACGATTTCAATTTCCCAGTGGTGCTTCTCTAGTCTCTTTCCAAAGTACCAAGAGTTTTGTATACCCAACTTTTCATGCAAAGAAAAAAAAAAAATCTAAGGTGGTGGGGCATTTCTTAATTCTGAGGTTGTTACAAGCAAAGGTGAAGAGAGGGAACTGGAAAGAACTCCACTAACTGCTCTTCCAGAAGACCTGGGTTCGATTCCCAACACTCACATGGTGGCTCTTAAGCAGCTGAGACTTCTTTTCTACGGGATCAGATGTTAGAAGCCTCCTGGGAAACCAGGTACCCAAGTGGTGCACAGGCATGCATGCAGAAAAATACACACATAACATAACATTTTAAAAAATTAATTAATGAAGAGAAGGAATTGCTCTTTACCTGTGGAATTATATTTTTACTCACTAAGGAAATTCTGATAATAAGCCGAATCAGAGTCAGATTATGAGCCTTGTGTACTTGTGTAATTTCAACAGTAAAAACCACCTTCTGCCATATAAACAAAGAAGTCTTACCGAAGTGGTCTACAATTAGAAATTCTAGTCACAATTCCACAATCAATGTTTTCGTGAAGCGGCTAGATTTCTAAATTATGTAAAACTGACTTCACAATAACTCATGTGAATACATCAAGCCTCACCCTCAAAATAATGGTGGGCTGAAACTGAAATCAGGTGACCCAGATTTCACAAATAAGTATAGACCAAAAAAGAAAAAATTAGAAAATGTAATTGTTCTCTCAGTTACACACAGAGATGAATACAGAAATAAGCATTTAGTTCTACAAGGGTATAATCAGGAATGCTGAATGACACGCTCAATATGACGTCTTAACATAAACAAGAGAACCAAGTAAGAGGTAAATAGTTCTCCTATGCTTACAAGTACTTCCAATGGGTATTTTCACACCCAGCATGTAAAGGAGCTGCCAAAAGTCGGGCCTACACCTGAGGCTCAGAGCAGCCACGGTCTCTGAGGCATGGGCTTTGAGTCGACTTCAGCCCTCGCTGGATGCAGGAATAGGGTCACCCGCAAGCATCCACAGCTTGGGGCGCCCCAGGGACACGCCCAACCCGCTCCTGCCCACGTGGCTCCCGCCCCCGGGCGCCAGCCCACATCCTAGCTGCCTAGCAACGCGATGGGGCTTCCTAGCAACGCGGCCAGCTACTGCCTGCCCCGGCCCTCAGGCGACCGCCCGCGGGATCCAATCTACCTCCTTTTTCTTCTGTCCGCCCCCGAGCTGGATGCAGAGAAGTAGCAGCAAGAGGAGGAAAGGAAAGCTGCCAGTAGGCAGGTAGCGCAACCGGCGGCCAGCCTGTCTCCTGCGTGAAGGAGCGGCCCTGGCACCCATGGCTGCAGGGCTGTGTCTCCTCCACGCGCGGTAGCCGTGAGCGCCCAGCTCCTACCCTGCCCGCTCCCGCCGGGCCAGTCGCCAGCAGCCTCTTGGCCAAGGCCTCCGGGTGACAGCGGCTTCTCCAGGGAGCGGGGTGGAGGCTAAGGACGTGGAGGAGGAGACTGACAGCGCATCCGGTTCACCAGGAGAAGGACCAGGAATGGCGCGGGATGGAGCAGGAAGTGGGCGTGGCGAGGAGGCTTGGTGCACGCGCCTCTGAGCTGCTCTCCCAGGGTCTTCCTGGGTGCCTGCAGCAGAGTGCCTAGCCTGTCTGATTCTAAAGCCGCTCTTCATACAAATTGGGGCGTGGGGAGGATGTGCAAAGGGACTGTTAGTCCAAACTTTCCCCTGAATCACGAAGCCATCCTACTGCCTTCTTGTTTCTTTAGCCACCAGAAAGCTTCACTCACATTGATAAGTAGTTAGAGATCCCACTGTGCCTCTTCTTTGAACCCTCTACCACATTTGACATACTGCTTAGTCCGCTGGATACATAGAAAGTGCTCTACAACTTTGCCTTTATTTCTTCCACTCTCCATTAAGGGCCTTATCAACCTACATGGGCTTAAAGCCATTCATTTGCTATTCGTTATTTTCATTCTAGAGGCTTTCTTAGCAAAACTGAATAGAACATAATTAGTGTACTGGTACATCCATTGTTTTTGTCTACCTCAGGGTTTTGTTTTTGTTTTGAGTTGTTCAATGAACAGCTTTGGTAATCTGATGAAACCTAGAGATATCATTAAAAGTACATTGTAGGGTTAGGGAAGGGGGAATAAGTGAGTACTGAGCATAACAAAAAGTCATTTAACTATAGAGATTTAGCCAATACGTCACATGAGATTTAAATAATACATGTGCCATCTAATAACAATTTTAATTTAGTGGTTTTCAAGTACTGATCACAACATTCCATGTTACCTATAGCCACTGTGTTGTGATATGGCAGGGTGAATTTCCATAGAAAGAAATTATTTCCATAGAAAAGTATTAATTAAATACTGCATAATAGTGTAGCTATCAGGAAAGTTCTAGTAAACATTTTTAGAAAAATTTACACTCAATAGGTATGTGGTACAGCTACAAAAGGATGAAGCAGAAATCTGAACTTTGTCAGTTCATCTCTGTAACTATACATATGCTACCACCTTTTCAAATATTTTACGCAGATGAGTGTGTACTAGAATATATTTACCATGTGCATGCCTGGTTCCTGCAGAGGCCAGAAGAGGGTGTTGGGCTGGAATCCCCAGCTCAAGGAGGTGAAGGGCATTCCAAACTCTGCCTTCTCAGAAAGATCTCTAAAAGTCTAGGCTCCTTCCTTAAGATGATAGCTGCTCAAGACCAAGCCTACAAAGTTTTTAAGCCCTCTCCTCTAGACTGGCCAGGTAATTTCTAGAGCTCCCTTCCCTGACACACCTTTGGAGGCTAGAAAGTTCACCATGGGAGTGCTTTACCCAATAAACCTTGTCCCTTTAATTCTGCTTTATCTGCCTTACTTCTCATGGGCTGAGAAACCTAATATCTGGGCATGAATTCTTTCAGGGCACATCAAAGCTCCTAGAAGTGAGTTACAGATAGTTGTAAGCTATCATGTGAGTCCTAGAAATTGAATGTTGGTCCTCTGGAAGAGCAGCCACCAGAGAGTGTTCTTTACCACTGAGCTTTCTTTCTTTCTTTCTTTCTTTCTTTCTTTCTTTCTTTCTTTCTTTCTTTTTTTGAATCCACAAGAGCTATCTAATAATTCTTATATTCTCAAGCATGTTAATATTGTTATATTTTGTTGACAAACAGCAAATATCTGGGAGTCCATCATCTACACTTGCACTTGAACTCAGGAGGCAGACACAACGGTCAAGTTTACAAATGTATCCCAGAGTCATTACTGACATCTAAGCCAAGCTGTATAACAGTAAAATACCAAAGGAGTTTGAGTTTATGAAATTATGAAAAAAAGCAGAAACAACATCTAGTAATAAGTTTGTGGCCCTGAGTAGCCCCAAGAGCTACCTTTTTTCAAGGTATTCATAAACAAATGTCTCTTTCATATCTCCTAGGCATTTGATTTTCAAAAACTGAGTGAATATTCTGTTCATGTTGATTAGTTCATCTTCTCATTTTGTTTTTAGACAGGGCATCACTGTAACAGTGATTATAACCAAGGCTAATTTTGAATAAGGATCCTTTTGTCTCTACATAAGAAACGCTCAGGATACACACTTATACCCACAATGCCTTTGTTAAAGAAAACTTTTAGACCAACTTAACAGTTGACATAAATAATTCATAATTGTAGCAGGACTTTGAACCAGAAAGTTTCCAGAAAACTCTACTCCGAAAAGAACTATATAAAGTTAAATCTGAGCAAGGTATTGCCTAATTGCTCATAGCCACACATTTGGTTTTTGAAGACATGGTGTAATTGTTTTGCATATGTGAATTTGATCTCATATGAGATCCTTGTTGTACAACCTATCTGTAGGTTGACTGTGTGGTGAGTGCCATTAGTTTGAATATATACACAAGATGTGGTGTTATAAATAAGAATGATCTCCATAGGCTCATGTATTTGTACTTTTAGTCACCAGGGAATAGCACTATTTGAAGGGATTAGAAGAATTAAGAGTTTCAGGGAAAGTTTGCCACTGGGGGGGGGGGGGCTTTAAGTTTTTCAGGACCTTTCTAGAACCAGTTCTCTCTCTCTCTCTCTCTCTCTCTCTCTCTCTCTCTCTCTCTCTCACTCTCTCTCTCTCTCTTCACATTTAAAACTCTTACTATCCTGCTCTACTAACATAATCCTGATACTCTGCATTTTACAGCAGTCCCTTCAAGACAGAAACCTACCTTAAGCATTTTTCTCTGTCCTCTCTAGAAAACGCCTAGCATTCCATGTCCTCGAGAACTCATTTTTCTAAGATCACCTTTTCTAATCTGTTGTTTCTTTTCTCTTCTATTTTCTCACTGTATTCTAATTAGTTGTTTTGTTTCCCTTAAATATGCCATTTGTACTGTCACTTGGTTCTGTACTGATGATCTCATTGGTGCAAACTTTCTCACCTAGATAAAGGTTCACATCAGCTGAACAACAAGGCAGTGTCTCTGGGCAGAAGGAATGGAGAGAGTACCTTCATAAGATTGTAGTGGAATGTTCTCTGTATGCTGTAAATAAAGGAGCTGTTTTGGTCTATGCATAGCACTGTAGAAGTGGGTGGAGGATCAGAGGACAGGCAGGTAGGAGAAGGGCGGAGTTAGCCAATCTCCATCTGACCCCCCACCGCAGGAGGAAACATGTAAGGAATCCAAGTGAGCCATGGGCTAGGCCACCTGGCAGGTAGATTACAAGAAATGGGTTGAATTACGATGAAAGAGCTAGCTAGCTGATCATCCTATTAATCTATAGAAAATTAATAAGTACCTTTAACTTGGGTAAGAATGTTGAATATATAATGGAAACATGGACCAAACAGTATGAAGTTAATATAAGTGTCTGATTCATTTCTTTGGGGGACAAAAGCCACTGTGGGCCAGGTACAAACCTCCGGGCCCAAAAGGGCCAGAAATCTTCTACAACATAAGATGGCTTGTAGGTAAGTCTGAAGAACATTTTCTTGATTGACTGTTGATACAGGAGGACCCAGCACAACAAATTGTGTATCCAGGAAGCAAGACTCCTCAGTTGCCTCTGCATCAGCTCCTGACCCCAGGTTCTTCTTGAATTCCAGCCCTGACTTCCCTCAGCAATGGAATGTAACCTGAGTTAAAAGCTGAAATAGACCCTTTCTTTATTAAATCATTTATGGTTATGACATTTCATCACAGCAATGGAATCCTTCACCTATCTAGTTATTTATAATAAGGCTCAGATTTTCTAAAATGTTACCTCCATTTTTAAAAAATTCTGTGAAAATACTAAATACCTTAAACTTTCCATATACCCTAACTTCTTACAGTATTATCACTGTGTGCCATTACTTCTACTGTGCTTACTAAGATTGTAATACCACTCTCTGCCCTCACAGTGTAATGTAGGCCTTGCTTTGTCCTTGCCCTGCCAAGGGACTCCTAAGCAGGCATAATTCTGAATTGTCTTTTGAAGATTTTTCTAATCAGAAAATAACTATATATTAAACTTAGAAAACATGAGAGAAACAAGTGTCTGGCCTGAAAGAGGTACCAGTTTAGATTGAGAAGACATCAACAGAAACTCAGGTTTATAAGATTAGTGTCTTTTTCTTTTTTAATTTTGTACCTGTCAAACTTGGGCAAATGGTAACTAATATTAATCAGAGGACAGAGAAATGTTCTGACACTGGACAGAAGAAACCGGGTAAGCTTCTTGGCTTGTTTGTACACTTGAACTTGTAAAAATTCCCAGAATTTTTTAATGTATCCATCACTCTGAAGCCTAGTTTCTTGCTAAAACAGCAAGTGTATCGGTACCCACACATATGGGCCACAGTTACTATGACTCAGCTGAGCCTTGCCAGGAGCACAGCTGCAATGCAGCCAATTTGAGTTTATTGGCTCCTTGTTATGAGATAGTAACATAATAAGAACAGTAAAGTCTCAGAGAAATGATGTCAGAAAAGCTCATTCTATGGTTTATGCTGTATCTGGATGTGTTCAGAAAAATTCAAGAAAGTGTGTTTCTTCCTATGAGAAGATTCTAGACATGGGAGATTCCACAGGAGTGTGTCTTAATGACTTTGGTCTGTAAAGTAAAGAAAGAACAGAGCTAAAGACAAAGTGATCAAAAGGGAGTAGGTATATTTTAACAGCTGAGAGAGGTGAATGCTGGGTCTACTTTGATGCCTGGACAGTATTGTTGCTTTTATATATGATCTGACAAGATCTAACAGGGTACATATTTTGGTCTTTCTCGGTCATGGCCACAAAATACCTTTGTCCATTGTTGGCACTCTGTGGGTTTCTTACATTTAACAGGGCACAACATATTTGCTTTGCCAGTGGCCTCTTTTCAGAGACTATCACTGACAAAATTAGGCTGATTTATTATTTCCCACAACAGATAAAATATTCTTTGTTTTCTAATTTTAAAACATGAATTTTTTGTAAAAATTAAACAGTATATATAAAGGGGAATTTGCAAAGTACAGAATAAATACATATTTTGTAAATACTAGATGGTCACATCATTCGTGGCACTTACAATTATATCAAAAGTATACCAGTTTCCCTGTTTTTGGAGAGTGAACACTTTAAGGACAGAGACAGTGTTTTATTTACATGTATTTATACCCCCTCTGCCAGTCACAGTGGACTCTATGGGAACATGAGCTGTATAGTTGGATTCCTACTTCTAGCTCTTAAATCATCAAGCAAATTAATTCCTGTCTGTGTGCTTGCTCTCTCTCTCTCTTCCTCTCCCTCCTTTCCTCCCTCCTTTCCTCCTCCGCTTCTCTCTTAGGTGCCTCTGTGTGTGTGTGTGTGGTGTTTAATGCATTCAGTTTACCTTATATTTCTTGTATGAAAATCCTATGTGTAATCACAGCTAGTGTCTAGATCCTTTGGTATGGGTTTTTACAAGACAGTAAATTTATGGTAGGAAGCCTCTCCAGAGGTCAGGGGTCAGTTAGCTGTAAATCTTAAAGACAGCATCAATGGTGGCCTTGGCTAAGATACTGAGAATGGCAGTGCTGCAGCTCGCTGATGTGTAGCAGTATCAACAGTAGTTATCAGGAGTAGCCTATTTGGTACAGCAGCAGCAGAGATGATCTCAGTAGCTTTGGGGTCAGGGTGAGATCCATCAGACACACCCACAGCTGCCACCTTGACAAATTCTCTTCTCCAAGTAGCCTCTCTGCCCAGCAGCAATGAAAAGCTTAGCTAATTTAATCACTTCTCAGACAGCAAGGGTTAATTTCTTGGAGCACTTAACTCTCAGAACTGCATGACTATTGTCATTTCCAATAGAAACAAAAGCTTTGAACGAGGTCTGATGCCAGCCAAGTCCAGTTCCTCATCATCTTGACCTATAGTCTCACATATTTAAGTGGGACTGCCAGGAGCAAGCCAATCTCAGGTATCTTATGGACAGAGAGAATGAGTATATCTCCAAAGACTTGATCTTTATGTCCTTGATCAGGTGACCCACCTTGGTGACAGGAATCCACTCCTTGTGTTCAGCTTTGCCACTATGGGTCTTGCAATCTCAGCCACAGCCATCACCACGAGGGCCACAAGTAAGGCTCTAGAGACTATTGCAGAGTCTTTCCCAGAAGCTACCTAACACTCTCAAGCCTGGGCTATAGACTCTTTAGGCTCTATTTCTGCATCGCTGTGTCTCAGGCAAAGTATGTCATTCAACAAGCACTAAAACATTAAAATACTAGATATTACTTCCCATTATATTAGTGAGTATTCAATAAATATTATGTCCAATTCAGACATAAAGAAATAAGAAAGTAATATTTTCTATAAGAAACATGCCCAGATATTAAGAATGTGTATTAGATGTACAAGCACATCAGTGTGTTTCAAGCTGTCCATTAGCTGCTGTGTTAATGATATATTTCCAGGAAACCAGCAGAGAGGTAACCTTTCCTCCTACTGTGTATGAAATCATATATGAACAAAACCCCCCTTTTCCACCAGGAATTGGCAGGAGCCACATTACTTCCTTGGGAAACAAGGCCTGAGAATAGCGTGAAAGACTCTCATTGAGCAGGATCATGCAGACCAGCAACCACCTGGCAAGGACCTGTGGACAATTTGCTGCATGATTCCGGGCATGACCCCACGAACATGTATGTAATTTGCTCTCCCTGCTTTCACTAGGCCAGCCACACTGCTGGTCTGAATGAATCACAAGATACCATGAAGTTTAATATTACATATTTGCGATCCAGAGTAGAGCCAAGGGTGAGCAGATCTCACCCACTGGGCCACAATCAAGATCATTTCTATCAGGGATTGGGCTAGTATCCAAGGGTCTGATCTCAGACTCGTCACAGTAGGAGGCTCTAGGCACTCCAGGACTGGGCCCCATCTCCAGAGGGAATTGTGTCACTAGACAAGGACCGAGGGTTTTGAAATTCCGTCCCAATCCAGAATGGAGTCAAAGAAGGCCCTACGCCTAGCCTGACTGAGCCCTACCTCAAAGGTGAACTGGGTTATCAGACAAGGACTGAGGGCCTTGGAAATGCAGGTGCCTGTCCAGAGTGGAGTCAAAGATCAAACAGACCCCTTGCTCAGAGCAAATAGGAGACTCACAAGCCCACTAGCCACAACTGACTAGGAGCTAAATAATTGTGAACTACTGAAGCCATGGGCAGATGCCAGTGCAAGACTACATATAGCAAGATAAAGAACAACAAGGCAACACCAGAAGAAATGGATGGTTCTACAACTACAAGACCTGAACAGAGCAATGAAGAAGAATCAGAAGAAAACAACAGCAAAAGCACATTTATGAAGATTATTGAAGTCTTCAAAGAGGATATGAAAAATTCCCTTAAAGAAATAGAAGAAAATTCAAACGAAAGAGTGGAAGAGATGAACAAATCCTTGAAAGAAAACCAAGAAAAGGAAAACCAAAATATGAAAGAAACATTCCAAGAACTGAAAAAGTGAAATAGAAGCAATAAAAAGGCACAAAATGAGGCAAAGATGGAAATAGAAAACCTGAAGAAAAAAGCTTGAATTACAGACACAAGCATAACCAACAGAATCCAAGAGATGGAAGAAAGAATCTCTGGAGTGGAATACTCAATAGCAGAAATAGATACATCAATCAAAGAAAACACTAAAACCAAAAAAAGCCATAACACAAAACATTCAGGAAATCTGAGACATTATGAAAAGACCTAACCTGAGAATATTAGGAATAGAAGAAGGAGAAGAAATCCAGTTCAAAAGCATAGATAATGTATTCAATAAAATCATAGAAGAAAACTTTTCTAACTTAAAGAAGGAAATGCCTATAAAAATACAAGAAGCTTATAGAACACCACATAGATTTGACCCCCCAAAAAGTCTGCTCAATACATAATAATCAAGCCACAAAACATAGAGAACAAAGAAAAAATTTTAAGAGCTGCAAAAGAAAATGGCTAACTTACCTATGCAGGCAGACCCATCAAAATAACACCTGACTATTCAATGGTAACGATGAAAGCTAGAAGTGCTTGGCCACAAACATTGAAAGAGAATGGCTGCTAACCTGGACTACTGTACCCAGAGAAACTATCAATCAACATCAATGGAGTAAACAAGATATTTCATGACAAAGTCAGATTTGAACAATACCTATGTACAAATCCAGCCCTCCAGAAAGCATTAGAGGGAAAACTCCAACCTAAAAATCCCAGATACACCCATGAAACCACAATCAATAATCCCACAAAAGAATAGCCTAGAGAAAGGAAATACAAACAAGTTACCACCAAAAATAGCAGGAAATATCAGTGGTCACTAATATCCCTTGAAATCAATGGTCTCAATTCACCTATAAATAGACACGAACTAACAAGATGGATACAAAAACAGAAGACATCCTTCTGCTGCATGGAAGAAACACATCTCAACCTTAAAGACAGACACAGATCCAGAGCAAAGGGTTGGAAAAGGTTTTCCAAGCAAATGGCCCTAACAAACAAGCTGGGGTTGCCATCCTAATATCTAACAAAGTAGACTTTAAGCTAAAAGCAATTAAAAGAGACAAGGATGGACAATACTTATTCATCACAGGAAAAATTGGTCAAAATGAGATTTTAATCCTCAATATTTATGCCCCTAATATAAGGGCACCTATCTATGTAAAAGAAACACTGCTAAAGCTCAAATCCCACATTAATTCTCACACCCTAATAATGGGACATTGCAATACCACACTTTCACCCTTCCATAGGAGAACCAGATAGAGATTCAACAGAGAAATAAGGAGTCTAACAGAAGTTACGATGCAAATGGACTTAATAGATATCTTTAGAAGATTCCATCTAAATGCAAAGGAATATATATATATTTCTCAGCACCTCATGGAACATTCTCTAAAATTGACCACATAATTGGCCATAAAGCAAATATCAATAGGTACAAAAAAATGGAAATAGTCCCTTGTATCATATCGGACAACCAGGGCATAAAGTTAAAGTTCAGCAACATCACAAATCACAGAAAGCCTACCTATTCATGGAAACTAAACATCACTCAGCTGAACCACCTCTGGGTCAAGGAAGAAATTGAGAAAGAAATCAAAGACTTCCTAGAATTTAATGAAAATGAATCCACAATGTACCAGAACTTGTGGGACACATGAAAGCAGTCTTAAGAGGAAAATTCATAGCACTAGATACCTATATGAAGAACCTAGTGAAATCCCGCACTATAGAACTAATAGCTCAGCTGAAACCTTAGAAAAATTAGAAGCTAACTCACCTAGAAGATATAGATGGCAGGAAATAATCAAACTTAGAGCTGAAATCAATGCAATTGAAACAAAAAGAACATTACAAAGAATCAATGAATCAAAGAGTTGGTTCTTTGAGAAAGTCAACAAGAAAGATAACCCCTTATCCAAACTAATCAAAATGCAGAAAGAGGGAGTATCCAAATCAACACAATCAGAAATGAAAAAGGGGACATAACAACAGAACCCCATGAAATCCAGAGAATTATCAGGTCATACTTTGAAAATCTCAACTCCACATTAGTGGAAAACCTAGAAGAAATGTACAGCTTTTTGGAGAGGTACCATTTACCAAACTTAAATGAAGACCAGATTAATTACGTAAACAGACCTATAACCCTTAAAGAAATTGAAGCTGTCATTAAACGCCTCCCAAGGAAAAATAAGCCCAGATCTAGATGCTTCTAGCAAAGAGTTCTTCCAAACATTCAAAAGTAAGCTATTACCAATACTCCTCAAATTATTTCACATAGTAGAAACTGAAGGAATATAGCCAAACTCTTTTTGTGATGCCACAATTACCCTAATACCCAAGCCACTCAAAGACATAACAAAGAAGGAGAATTACAGATGAATTTCTCTCATGAATATTGATACTAAACTTCTCAAGAAAATTCTGGCAAACTGTATACAACAACGTATAAAAAATATCATCCACCATGATTAAGTAGGCTTCATCCCAGAAATGCAGGGATGGTTCAACAAACAAAAAACCATAAATGTCATCCATCATATACACTAACTGAAGGGAAAAGAAAACCACATGATCATATCCTTAGACACTGAAAAAAAGGCTTTGACAAAATCTAACACTCCTCCTTGAGACTCCTGGAGAGATCAGGAATACAGGGAAAATATCTAAATATAATAAAGGCAATTTGCAAGAAGCCCACAGCCAACATCAAACTTAATGGAGAAAAACTCAAAACAATCCCACTAAAGTCAGGAACTAGACAAGGATGTCCTCGCTCCCCTTATCTAGTCAATATAGTTCTCGAAGCTTTAGCTAAAGCAATAAGAGAATAAAAGGAGATTAAGGGGATACAGATTGGAAAAGAAGAAGTGAAACTACCTCTATTTGCAGATGATATGATTGTATACATAAGTGACCCACAAAATTCTACCAGGAAACTTCTACAGCTGATAAACACATTCAACAATGTAGCAGGATACAAGATTATCTCAAAGAAATCAGTAACCCTCCTATACACTAAAGATAAAAGGGCTGAAAAAGAAATAAGGGAAACATCACACTTTACTATTGCTGCAAATAGCATTAAATACCTTGGAGTAATTATAACCAAAGAAGTAACAGATCTTTTTGACAAAAAAATTAAATCACTGAAGAAAAAAACTGAAGAGGATATCAGAAAATGAAAAGGTCTCCCATGTTCTTGGATACGTAGGATCAACGTAGTAAAAATGACAATTCTATCAAAAGCAATCTACAGATTCAATGCACTGCCCATCAAAATCTCAACA
>PVIH01003855.1:35210-151859 GCA_004025045.1 Sigmodon hispidus
TAAAAAAAAAAAAAAAAAAAAAAAAAAAAAAAAAAAAAAAAAAAAAAAAAAAAAAAAAAAACCAGCCTGATAGTGGCATAAAAACAGACTTGTGAATTAATGGAATTGAAATGAAGATCCAAAAACCTATAAACACTTGAGTTTTGCCAAAGAGGCCCAAAATACTGAGTGGAAAAAAGATAGTATCTTTAGCAAATGGTGTTGGCATAGCTGGATGGTAGTGTGTAGAAAAATGCAAATAGATCCAAGCCTATTACCCTACACAAAACTCAAATTCAAGTGGATCTAAGACCTCAACATAAACCCAGCCACACTGAACCTCATAGAAAAGAAAGTGGGAAATACCCTCCAATGCATTGGCATAGGTGACAACTTCCTAAATATAACACCAGGAGCACAGACACTAAGAACAATAATCAATAAGTGGGACCTCTTAAAATCTGTGAAGCTTCTGTAAAGCCAAGGACACAGAATGGGAAAATATTTTCACCAACCCTACAAGTGACAGAGGACTGATCTCTAAAATATATAGAGAATTCATGAAACAAGAGCCCAAAACCTTGAATAACCCAATCAAAAATAGGGCTTAGAACTAAAAAGGGAATTCTCAGCAGAAGAATTATGAATGGCTGAAAGGCACTTGAAAAAGTGCTCATCATATTTAGCCATCAGAAAAATGCAAATCAAAACAACTTTGAGATACCACCTGACACCTGTCAGATTGGCTAAGGTAAAAGACACAGATGACAGCCTATGCTGGCGAGGTTGTGGAGCAAGGGGAACACTCCTCCATTGTTGGTGGGAGTATAAGCTTGTTCAGCCACTCTGGAATGCAGTATGGTGGTTTCTCAGAAACCTGGAAATCAATCTCCCCAAAGACTCAGCAATACCACTACTGGGCATTTACCCTAAAGATGCACATTCCCACTCCAAAGGCTCAACTATGTTCATAGCAGCATTATTCGTAGTAGCAGGAACTTGGAAACAACCTAGATGCCCCTCAACTGAGGAATGGATTAACGAACTATGGTTCATTTACACAATGGAGTACTACTGAGCTGTGAGAAAAAATGATATCCTTAAATTTGCAGGCAAATGGATGGATTTGGAGAATATCCTTCTGTGTGAGTTCTCACATCCTCAGAAAGATAAACAGGGGTATACTCACTCATTGATGTACTTTAAACAAAAAAAACTTATCATTTTCATGCTGCAAACCACAACCACTGCACAGTTTGGGATCTGAAACACCTTGAACTGGCACCTTGGAGCCCATTCCCTCCAGAGAAACACCTGACTAAGTCTTGATGTAGGAGCCCATTCCCTCCAGAGAAACACCTGACTAAGTCTTGATGTAGGGGTGAGGAAAGCAGATCTGCTTGCAGTGGATCTTGAGACCTTGGGACCTTGAGACCTCCTGCCTTTCCTGGGGAGGAGATGAACTGATCAAGAGAAGATTGAGTGACTGGGAGGTGCAGGAGGGGAAAGGGAACCTGAACAAGGGGACACATGAATTTAAAAAATGACTTTTTTTCACAATAAAAATAAAAAAGAAAAGAAAAAAAACCAATATCCTATTATACATCTCAGAAAGTTAATAAGGAATTTCAGTGCTTTGGGTAAGATGCCTTAAGACATTTTTTATGTTTTCACCTAGTGAGTAGCCAGTGGTCCATGTGGTTTAGTCAGAATCATTAACCTTCACTCATTCTCCTTGATTTTAAAAGTCAATATATATTGGTTGTATAAAATACAATATTTTATACATGTAAATAATTATTACATATTTGCATAACTGTTCTAAAAGAATGATTTTTAACCATAAGTATTTTAAATAAATGTTATTAAATAAATGTTATCAAGAGCTAATGGAAACATTCAAGGAACAGGCAATGAAATGAAATCCCAGAAACTCACAATTCCCTCATTGGTAATATCTGTGCCAATACCCTAAGAAGTTAAGAGAGATAGACATAAAGACAAAGGATAAATAGTGCTGACTATTGAGAGTGTCTAGGTTATGATGTCTAAGGATAAATGGAAAATCTTAGTATGTACCAAGAATACATACTAAGTAGTACAAAATATGGAATGAATTTGAGTAGCTCTTAAGATCCTAGGCTCTACCAGATGTAAATATTAACCACAAGAGACAAAATTGTCTCTCACCCTGCATGACATTGTAAACACATGTGCTGTCAACTGGGCACTGTTCTACCTGGAGGTGTGCCTACATAGAAAAATTTCTTTGTAGCTTGCAAAACTGCCTATACTTCTGACAAAAGAGATATAGATAAAAAGGTAATGGCTACCAATAGGAGAGTTGGGAGACAGAAGGGGAATAAAGCAAGGAATAAACTAGCAATTATTATAGCCATTTTCTAAAAATCTGAGAAAGTAAAAATTGATTATTAAACTGCTTATGCAAACCACTAAAATTGTTTAAATAAAAATAGCCCAGGCTATCTGGGGCCACTTTCTTGAACAACAGATGGTCACATTTCCTTCATGGTGTCAACTCTACACACACACACACACACACACACACACACACACACACACACACACACACACATATTCCAAGTCTATGAATCCATCTGCAGCAAGGCTTCCAGCATGAAATACTACACAGGTGTCAATACATACCATACAGAAGAATTACATGAAGACAAACGCCTGGTCTCTTAGTATTTGAAAAACAATGTTTGGAAGAAGTAAGCATTAATATTTAATCCAACCAGCCTTTTCTCATTTTCTTAAACATAAATATATGTTGGGTTATTCAAATAATGCTAGTATTTTTAAACAAAATTGGTTTAAAACAAATTAAATTTTCTGTAAGTGTTTCTTGAAAGTACTCTAAAAATAATTTTGTATATTATGATAAACTTTATTCAGTTATTTCTAAACTATATTTTAATAAATGAAATTTTGAGGTACTAAGCCTATAATAAGCTACAATTAAGTTATTTTTAATAGCATTACTACCTAATGGCGTATTGGATATTAAACTCAATTATTCTCTTTCATATTCCGAAGAGCCTTTGTATATTATCTAAGTGTTGCTTGATTTGTGCCCTAGGATTTTGATCTAGGCTGTTATATATTTGTGTTGAAATATATTATTAAACATTCTAGTAAAGAATTTACCAAGTGAAATTATTATAGAAAGAGCATGCACCTGTGCAATTGGATTTTGTTGTGTTTATTTGGGGGATGTTTTCAGAAATTCTCATCATATGAATTGGTTATGTTGCACATTTTGTTATCTCAAACAAACAATATTTCAGTTACTTTTCAGCATGCCCACATAATCAGAGAGGACAGTGTCATATACAGTAAGACCAAGAAATATAATGTCAGAGAACTCTGCATTATTTAGTAGCTTTGGATAAGATAGTAGTTTGGAGAAGGAAGAATAATAAGCAGAGAAATAGGGAGCAAAGTGTTTTCTTAAATTCTGTTCTATTACATACTCTAGAGTCAGTGTCCATAATATGGTTACTTTCTGGCAGAATGCAACCAGAAATTTTCTATTCTTAATAAGAAAATCCATTTAATGAAATGATATAAAGGAGAGGCAAGGACATGGACAAATGATTGAAGCTCTTTAATTCAAACAATCTGCAGCAATTTCTTTTTTTTTAAGAGAAAAAAGTCCAAGCTGGTCACATAGAGGCCATCTCTGAGATTCCGGGAATAATTGAAGAAAGATTCCACAGAGCCAGGGAAACACTGGAAAGGAAACTCTGAATCCAGGTGAGCCACAGAGATAATGCTGCCATTTCTATTATGTCAAATAAATTGTCTTGGCTTTGATATATGCGAGCTTGCTGCAGAATACTGAGCAGCATATTCTGTTTTGTGCTTCTCTGGGTTTAAGAAATGCTAAAATTTGTTAGTGTATAAAGGGCCTCCAGCTCAACTTCCTTTCAAATATTCCTTCTTTGGAATTCTATGTAAATGTTCAAATGGAACTCTTGAAAATTACTGTGTAAACTATGCACCAAGTCCTTGATTCAATAACTTTCTTCTCAATTTATTTCCTTCCTATGCTCACTAAGTGAGCTAATAGCTTACATGCCAATAATTTTATTTCACTGAATAAATGTTCATTTTAACCTTGTCATTTTCAAGGAAAGAAATGATGGATAGTTGGGCTTTTAAACATCAGAAATGCTGAGTTGAGTATATGCTGCTTCTATATTAACAAAATAAAGTGTTTAATTGGAATTATAATCAGTCATTAAGTTTTATTGGAAGAATATTGTCACATCGCCACTTGATTTCCTGAAAAGTTCCTTATCTGTTTCACAGGCTAACTCATTGTTAAGAAATTTGTCAAAGGATATTTAGTTCCTTTAATTAAGACTTCCCAGTAATTTTTAACTTTTAAAGTATATATTGTTACTATTCTAAAAACTTCATTTCTTTTTTTCTTTATAAGATAAAGTATTTTTTATCCATGTATCCTTTTGCTTGTTCCCCCTCCCTTCCCTCCTCCCAACCCCTCCCAGCAATTCTTCAGCATCCCCCTCCCCTTCCCATCCCCCAAAAGGGCAAGAAGTCCCAAGGTGGGTCAACTTAGTGTGGCATATCCATTCCAGGCAAGTTCAGTTTCCTCATCCTAATATCATAACTTGGTTAGGTGTTCCTCTGAAGGGAATGAGCTCCGAGATGCCAGCCTATGCACAGAAACACAGTCTGATCCCACCCCTCGAGGCTCCACATACTGCCCATGTCAGTGGACAGTTACCTATATTTGGAGGGCCTAGTTCTTTTTTCTTGAAGGTTCCCTAGTGGCTATTCTTGATTTGGTGAGCTCCCCAGAGCTCCAGCCAGCCATCACTGTGGGAATTTTTCTCATAGTCCCTATCCCTTTGCTCACATAGAGTCTCCTCTCTCCCCCCTCCCCCCCCACTATTAGCTGGACCAAGGACTTAGCCCAGTGCTCAGCCATGTATCCCTGACTCTACTTCTATTCATTGTTGGATGTAAGTTCTGTGATGGCACTTAGGGTGGCTATTCATTTAACTATAGGGGAAGTCTTGTCTAGCCACCACCTTCACTATTGGTTGGAGACCTAACCAGGGCTATCCTGTGACTTCTTAGAGGTTTCTTTAGCACCCGGTCTCTTTTTAGCTCCACTTTGGCTTCCTTTATTAAGATCTCCATCTCTTTTTTTTTCTTCCTCTTTGTTGCTCCTCTCACTCAACCCTCCCTTTCTGTCTTGATTTGTTTCCACCTCTCCTTGGTTGTGACCCTTTATCCTCCCAATTAGCTGAGGAGATCTTCTGTCTTTTCTCTTCCTAGAGGAACCCCTGAATGTCTCTCTTCAGTTTCTTCTAACCCAAACTGTTCAGGGGTTGTGTTTTGCAGACTGGGTATTCTTTCCTTTTTGACTAAAGTCCACTAATGAGTGAGCACATTCAGAGAGCTTGTGATACCCCACTCAAGAGGATATTCTCTAAATCCATTCATTTGCCTACAAATGGATTGATGATGTATTTTTTTAATTGCTGAGTAGTACTGCATTGTGTAGATGTACCACAGTTTGTTAATCCATTCTTCAGTTGAGGAGCATCTAGGTTGTTTCCAGGTTCTTGCTATTATGAATAATGCTGCTATGAACATAGTTGAGTTTGGACTGTGAATATGCATTCTCTGAGTATATGCCCAATAGTGATATTGCTATATCCTTGGGGAGATTGATTCCCAGTTTTCTGAGGAACCGACATACTGAATTTCAGAGTGGCTGTACAAGTTTACACTCCCACCAACAACAGAGGAGTGTTCTCCTTGCTCTGAATCCTCTCCAGCTGTCATCTGTCTTTTTGAACTTAGCCATTCTGACAGGTGTCAGGTGGTATCTCAAAGCTGTTTTGATTTGCATTTCTCTGATGGCTAAAGATGTTGAGCAATTTTTCAAGTGTGTTTCAGCCTTTGTAATTCTTCTGTTGAGAATTTGCTTTGTAGCTCTGAACTGCAATTTTTATTGGGTTATTTAGGTTTAGGGGCTCTAGTTTCTTGAGTTCTCTATATATTTTAGAGATTACTCTTCTCTTAGTTGTAGGATTGGTGAGATCTCCGAAAGCATCATTTCAATAATATAAATATTGTGTGTGTTTGTATGTGTGTTTATAAGAAAAGGTAAATGTGTGTGGAACAAAATGTAGAGAATTACAGAATAGCAAAAAAAAAAAAAAAAAACCTTCCCCAACACATAGTTTTTTTAATTATTTGGGAATTTTATACAATTCCCCAGATTCCCCAGATTCTTCTCTCTTCCCATTCTTCCCAGGCCCACCCTTCCAGCCTTGCACCTCCCCACAATACACCAAGTTAAATTTTTGTTACTCATATACTTACTGAGGCATAGTGACTCTCTCAGTGGCCAGTCTCTTAAAGCTAATTGAGTCTTTCCCCTGCCCACACTCCTACCAAAATGCCAAAAGTTATCTACTGTGAAGAGCTATATACTTCACTTCAGCATCTTTGTAGCAATTTTAAAGGCTCTCTTCAGTAGCTTTCTGTCTGGACTGTGCTTGTTTGTTTGTTTGTTTGTATGTTTTGAGGGAAAGGGTCACAGAAGCCTTCAATATCTCTCATTCTCACTTATGGTCCTGTAGTCTTCAATACTACCACAAAAGAACCTTCCTTGCCCATAGCAGCCTGAAGACCTCACAGTCTGAGATATGACTGCTTCTGCCTTTCAAAATGGATGGAAAATCAGTTTTATAACTATCTAAACTTTGCATAGAATTAGTGATGTAGAAAATAACAATTTCAAATCTACAAGAAAAGTTTTTTCTTCATTAGCAGAAGTATTTCATAGCATATGTCAATGTGGTTAGCATAGTAAATTTTTAATTACTGGAATTATTGAAAGAATTTTTATTAGTCAATTACTCAAATAACTTTCATATTTTAATAATAGATATATACAAAGATTAAAAAATATATTTTATACTCCAATTGTGCCGTTTATCATTTAGTATTTATAATTCGGAAGCTTCACCATCAAGCAGTGATTCATCTTCATAATGTTTTGACCTTTCTTCAAATTCCTACTGAAGGTTCTCTTTGCCTTGATATTAGATGCACTGTCCTGTTCATTCAAGCTTCAAGCCCTGAAAATTTAGGACTGATGTTTATCATTTATACATGGACTCCAATGATGCTGTTTCTACTAGTTTACCTCTTTGTAGAATCAAATCCACCAAGTAGATGATGATCTTAAAACACAATTACATTTCTGTTACTCTGTTTTCTGTGCTTGGAAACACTTACTGGATCCCAATAGCCAACATGATTAGATGTATAACCCTGTCTTTAGCATCTGTCTTTCCAACTTGGCTCTTATTGCTTTTCTTCTGCACATACACCCCACCTCCATTTTACATGAACTCATTCAGTCTCCTAACCTCTGCACTTTGTGATTTGCTATTACTACCATCCTTAGTGGGATGTCCTTTGCATTCTACAATGCTTAAATCCATCTTATCATTTAAGATCCAATGTAAACTTCAATTTCTCCAGGAAATCATCACACAACCTCAAACCCCAAGCTATCTTTTGTGATTATTTGCCACTTCTTGCCATTGGACTATTAATGACATAGTGTAGTAATCCTCAACATTTTTGGTATAGTGGTATGACTTTTGGTACTCTTAAAAATTATTGCAGTTCCATGGAACTTTTATTTAGGTGCATAGATTTCAATATTTTCCATGTTATAAAATAGAGCAGAATTTTTTTATTTAAAATAAGTAAGTTTTTTGTTTGAAAAAAAAAAACAAGTAATAAGTTTACCAAAAAATCAGCAGCAATTATTTTTTTTACAAATCTTAATGTGTAATCTTTTATCTATGTTTATATTTAGTCAAACATTATGAAAACCCATTATGATCACTTATGAGAGCATGATAGGTTTGAATATCTCAGGAGAAGTGCTTCATTGAATATCTTTTTCTTCCTAACTACTTGTGAAATATTAAAAGTGTAAACATTCATACATGGTTATAATTATTTAGGCACTTTGAGATTTTAAGTTTTTAAAGTATTACTAATATTAATATTTAAGAAATACTACTACTATGCTAATACAGAGGTCCTGAGTTTGGTTTACATATTCCATATGGCAGAAAGAAGGAACCAATTCCAGCAAGTTGTCCTCTGATCTCCACACACATACTTTGACACTCATGTTCACTCACATACATACACATTATATGCACACAAATAAAAATTAAACAAAAGTTTATAGAATAAGAAATAAGACAAAATATATAGCTAAAAGAACAATGCATTATAACAATGTCAATTCAAGTACATAATGACTGTAGCACAAACAAGCATCTCTGACACTTCTTCAAACCTTGTCTCTCTCACACAAGACTTTTTTCATCCCAGATGCAGGTCACTATTTCTCCTGTTGTTTTAATGGATTAAGTGACACTCTGGTTTGGACTATCTCAATGTTTTCTTTCTCCCTACTGGAATGAGAGCCAGTAGGTATTTCTCTGTGTTATCACGACAGCAGATGTTTCTGGCTGGTTATAAAGCTTTGCACAGGAGACAACATAAGTGGCACACATTTGCTTTCCTCTGTGATAGCTTACCTGATGAAAAATATTTGTGTTTGTTTGCAGCTTTTTAACACTCTTTTTTACCTCCTTCAAAACAGAATTTAAATTGCTTCTCAAAGAAGCTAACTGTATTTAATTATTGAACTCAGGGATTTCTGTGGGCAAATATACGTATCTTAAACTATCAACATGCTTAAAAGTTACAGGGGTAATCCCTTTGCTAAAGGAAAAATATTTTCTTTTGAATAAAGACATCACAAAAACACAGAGCAAAGGCAGAGTTCCAAAAGATAATGCACTTGTTAAATGTTTTCATTTCATATTTGGAGAGCTCTCTTAGATCCATGCCCCAGTTTTCAAGTGGATTGTTTGTTTTCTTGGTGGTTAGTCTTTTTCAGTGCTTTGAATATTCTAGATAGTAACCCTTTGTTAGACATAGCTGGTAAATATTTTTTCCCCAGTGCTACAGGCTATCTCTTCACTCAAGTGAGCCATGTGGCCCTTTGCTCTATGGGAGCATTTTAAGTTTATGACAGCCTACTTGTAAATTGTTGGTGTTTTATTTCTGTGCTATTGAGATCCTCATCGGGAAGTCTTCGTGTGTGTCAGTGATTTTAAAAGTGTTCTATATTTCCTTTGCTTTCAGATTGAAAGGTCAGGTCTTATGTTAAAATTCTTTTGGGATTGAGATTTGTAGGGTGAGAGATAAGAATCTAACTTCATTCTTCTACATATCACTATCCAGTTTGACGAATATCATTTTATTTTATCCAAAGTATATTGTTGGCCTCTTTGTCAAAAATGGGATTGCTGTATGAGTAAGGGCTGGTATGTATGGCATCAATTTTATTTCATCAGTGTGTTATGTTACTACCATGCTTTTTTATTGCAATTACTCTGTAGTATAACTGAAAATCTGGTATGCTGCTTTCTGTAGCATGTTTTTCTATTGTCCAGAAAGTTTTTGACTATTCTAGCTCTCCTGTCATCAATCTTAAATTCTGTCTTAAAGATTTTTTCCAATTCTTCTGAACAATTGAGTTAACAATTTGATGGTGATTACCTTGAATCTTTATATAGGATTATCATTTTAAAAATATTTGTCTTACCAGTCCACGAACAAGGAAAGTCTTTCTATATTCTGGTGTCTTCAACTTTTTTTCTACTTCCAGTAAGTTATCATTATGCAAATCTTTCCCTTCTTTGGTTAGATTTATTCCAAGACTTTTTAGGCTCTTGTGATGGTATTATTACTCTGATTTCTTTCTCAATATGCTTGTGACACATTTACCACATGTTAATTTTATTTCCTGTCATTCTGCTAAATATGTTTATCACCTATATGAATTTTCTGTTGGACAATGTAGGGTCTTTTATGAATATAATCATTTCATCAGCAAATAAAGATACTTTGATTTTTTTCTTACCCATTTATAGCCCCCTTTATCTCTTTTACTTGTCTTATTGCTCAATTAGACTTTAAGCACTATTCTGCACAAGAAAGCTGAATAGATATCCTTGCCTCTTTTCCTGATTAGA
Source organism: Sigmodon hispidus (assembly GCA_004025045.1). NCBI lineage: Eukaryota > Metazoa > Chordata > Mammalia > Rodentia > Cricetidae > Sigmodon > Sigmodon hispidus. The sequence continues at coordinate 45,338 of PVIH01003855.1, forward strand.
ACAAATGCTTTGAGGTTTTGTTTTGTTTATTTTCTCCAGCTATATGTTGGCTTTGGGCTTTCTGTATACATTTGTAATGTCAAAATATGTTCCCTGTACTTTTAGATTTCCTGAGATTTTTATCAAGAAGGGATGTTAAACTTTGTTAAAGGTCTAGTCTGCCTCTAATGAGATGACCATGTGGTTTCTGAACTTGAATCTGTTTATATGGAGGAGTCAGTGGCCAACAGTAAATGTTGGTTCTCAGGCACATTTTATAAAATTTCAAAAAAGTGACATGCCACACCCCATGTCTCATTTCAACTGCTCCTCACTTCTTTCCTGTGATCAGTTCCCAAATAAAATAACATATATTAGAGCCTTATTTCAAAGTCTGCTCTGGCCACCATATTTACCCTTTCAATAAAAATCTTGGTTTCCTTTCTTTTAACCTTCCAATAAATCTGGAAGAACAAAAACTTTGGTATATTTAATTCTATAACTCCTGCAACTAGCACAGAGAATAAATTTACTGTTTTGTTGAATAATTGATAGCATTTGTGAGAAATATGTGTAGAAACACTACAAGCTTCAAACTAGAATTGGAAACTTCAGAACTAGGAATCCATTGATTAATTATGGAGGAGTTAAAGTCTGAATCTTTTCTATCATTTATTTGTATTGTATTCCTAGATGTATGCAACAAAAATTGTGTTTGTTATCATTCAAAACAGAAGTTTAATACAAAACAAGAAGTATGCCTCATGGCTTCTGGATGACTCTTTTTAGCTTCACAGAAATCCAAATTGATAAGGTTTAAATTTCATTAGCCATCATTTGCAGTGGTTTGATTGATAATGTTTCCCACAGGCTCAGATAATTAAAATTTGGTCTCAGTTGGTGATATCATTTGAGGAGGTTTAAGAGGTGAGCTTGTTGGAGGAAATTTGTCCCTGGGGCAGCCTTTGAATGTATGTAACTTCTTTCTACTTCCAGTTTTCCTCTTCCTGATTCATGCTTGTGGTTGAGATATGAGTTCCAAGCTTCCTGATCCTGCATTCATGCCTGGTCATTCTTGCCATGCTTCCCTGCCTTGATTAACTCATCCCTAAGGAAACATGCCAAAATAAAATCATCCATAAGTCCCTTTGTTCCTGGTAACATAGCACTGCAAGAGAAACCAAACTAATGACCAATGGTCAAAATTTTGTTAGAAATGTTCAAGTGTTAAATTAAATGTTTCATATAAATTATCTCATTTGGAAATAAATGTCAGAATATCTTTGTGCTGCAATTAGGAGGAAAATCCAATTATACTGTAATGATAGGCTATTTCTATGAGTTAGAAAAATATTTGCATCAATCTACTTGCAAGTAGATTGACCAAAACAAAAGATGTTTCACTTTTTATTTCTCCATTTAGTGTTCCCACACATCCTTTCAGATACTGAATTTGAATTTATTTGAAAGGTGAGAAAGAGAATTTGTAACAACAGAAAAGTTCAGAGATGAAATATCGGCATCTGCAATCTATGATCTACATGTCTAAAATATCATTTTATATTAACAGACTATTCAAAGTATTAGATAAATTTATGGCTAAAATATATGTACTTTTTAAAAATAAAGAACCACAAAAAAACAGGTTTCAGTTTGGCCCAGTTTGTGAGAATCTTTCTATAACTAATTGATAAACTTGTTTGTCAATATAACTATATAAAAACTGAGGGCATGGAGAGATGGCTCAGAGATTAAGAGAATATTCTCAGCAACCCATATGGTGGTTCACAACCATTTATAATGAGATCTGGTGCCCTCTTTGGCATTCTAGCATACATGTGGACAGAATATTGTATACATAATAAATAAATAAATCTTATGAGAAAGTTGAAAGTTTACATGGTTATCACAAAGAAATATTTATGAAAAATGCTTCTTATATCATAAATATTTGAATAATAGACAGTTATAAATGATACATTTTCAGTATTTCATATTATCATTAATTTTTTTTTATTTAAAAAGTTAACCTAAAAGTAGCCAAATAAGAGAAGAAAATGCTCCGGTTCCGGGACCAGGTGCTGTCTGTAGAGCATGTCCCCACACATTCTGTGGCAGATAGAGATAAACTCTGACTGCCATGGTCCCCCCAGCTGCTGCTGAGTGAATTTGCACGGCCACTCCACCTCCTACTGCTCAAACAGAGAAGGATTGAAGACTTGAAATATAATCCCCTGCCCAGAGCACAGGTAGAGATTGAGCAGACCTTTTGTTCAGAGGTGACAGGAGACACACAAGCCCGAGTACCACAACTGAGCAGGAGCCACCTAATCATGAACCACTGAAGCCATGGGCAGACACCAGTGCAAAAATTTCATAATGATTTAAAGAACAACAAGGAAACTCCAGAAGAAAGAGGCAATCATACAACTACAAGATCTGAACTGAGCAATGAAGAGGAAACAGAAGGAAGCAACACCAAAAATTCCTTTATGATGATCATCGAAGCTCTCAAAGAAGATATGAAAAATTGCCTTAAAGAAATAGAAGAAAATACAAACAAAAAATTGGAAGAGATGAACAAATCTATGAAAGAAAACCAAGAAAAAGTAAACCAAAAAATGAAAGAAACATGCCTGAACTAAAAGCTGAAATAGAAGCAATAAAAGAGGCACAAAATGAGGCAAAGATGGAAATAGAAAATCTGAAGAAAAAAGCTGAAACCACGGATACAAGCATAGCAAACAGAGTTCAAGAGATGGAAGAGAGAATCTCTGAAGTGGAAGACTCAGTAGCTAAAATAGATATATCAGTCAAAGAAAATACTAAAACCAAAAAGCCATAACTCAAAATGTTCAGGAAATCTGAGACACCATGAAAAGACCTAACTTGGGAATAATAGGAATAGAGGAGGGAGAAGATTACCAGCTCAAAGGCACAGTTAATATTTTCAATAAAATCATAGAAGAAAACTTCCCTAACCTGAAAAAGGAAATACCTATAAAGATACAAGAAGCTTACAAAACACCAAATAGATATGACCCCCCAAAAAAGTCAGCGTGCCACATTATAATCAAGCCACAAAACATACAGAACAAAAAAAAAATTTTAAGAGCTGCAAAAGAAAAGGGCCAACTTACATATAAACGCAGACCCATCAGAATAACACCTAACTATTCAATGGAAATGATGAAAGCTAGAAGGGCTTGGTCAGAAGTTATACAGACACTAAAACAGCATGGCTGCCAAACTAGAATACTATACCCTGCAAAATTATCAATCACCATAGATGGAGTAAACAAGATATTTCATGATAAAGACAGACTGAAGCTATATTTATCTACCAATCCAGCGCTACAGGGATTATTAGAGGGAAAACTCCAACCTAAGGATACACCCAAGAAATGACAAACAATCAATAATTCCACAAAAAAATACTCCAGAGAAAGGAAATACAAACAAGTTACCACCAAAAATGGCAGGAAATATCAATCAATGGTCACTAATTTCCCTTAATATAAATGGACTCAACTCTCCTATAAAACATCACACACTAACAAGATGGATACAACAACAGAAGCCATCCGTCTGTTACCTACAGGAAACACACCTCAACAACAAAGACAGACACAGGCTTAGAGTAAAGGATTGGGAAAAGATTTTCCAGTCAAATGGTCCTAAGAAACAAGTGGGGGTTGCCATCCTAATATATAACAAAGTAGACTTTAAGCTAAAAGCAATTAAATGGGACCAAGATGGTCGCTACTTATTCATCACAGGAAAAATTGGTCAAGAGGAGATTTCAATCTTGAATATTTATGCCCCTAATATAAGGGCACCTATTTATGTAACAGAAACACTGCTAAAGCTCAAATACCACATCAATTCTTACACCCTAATAGTGCGAGACTTCAATAACCCACTTTCAACCCTGGATAGATCAGCCAGACAGAGTCTCAACGAGAAATAAGGAGTCTAAAAGAGGTTATGATGCAAATGGATTTAATAAATATCTGCAGAAGCTTCCACCCAAATGCAAAGGAATATACATATTTCTCGGCTCCTCATGGAACTTTATCCAAAATTGATCACATAATTGGTCATAAAGCAAATATCAGCAGATACAAAAAAAATGAAATAATCCCTTGTAACATATTGGACCACCAGGGCCTAAAGTTAGTGTTCAACAACATCAAAACCCAAAGAAAGCCTGCCAACTCATGGAAACTAAACATCACTCAGCTGAACCATCTCTGGGTCAAGGAAGAAATTAAGAAAGAAATCAAAGTCTTCCTAGAATTTAATGAAAATGAACCCACAACATATCCAAACTTGTGGGACACAATGAAAGCAGTCTTAAGAGGAAAATTCATAGCGCTAGATGCCTATATGAAAAACCCAGAGAAATCCCACACTAGAGACCTAACAGCTCAGCTGAAAGCCTTAGAACAATTAGAAGCGAACTCACCTAGAAGGAGTAGACTAGACGGCAGGAAATAATCAAACTTAGAGTTGAAATCAATACAATTGAAACAAAAAGAACAATACAAAGATTCAATGAATCTAAGAGTTGGTTCTTTGAGAAAGTCAACAAGATAGATAAGCCCTTAGCCAAACTAATCAAAAAACAAAGAGAGAGTGTTCAAATCAACAAAACCAGAAATGAAGAGTGAGACATAACAACAGACCCCCAGGAAATACAGAGAATTATCAGATCATATTTTGAAAATCTATATTCCACAAAAATGGAAAACCTAGAAGAAATGGACAGCTTTCTGGACAGGTACCACCTACCAAATTAAATGAAGATCAGATTAATTACCTAAACCGACCTATAACCCTTAAGGAAATTGAAGCTGTCATTAAAAACCTCCCCAAAAATAAAAGCCCTGGTCCAGATGGTTTCAGTGCTGAATTCTATCAGACATTCAAAGAAGAATTACTATCATTACTCCTCAAACTATTTCACACAGTAGAAACTGAAGGAATATTGCCAAATTCCTTTTATGAGGCAACAACTACCCTAATACCCAAGCCACTCAAAGACACAACAAAGAAGGAGAATTACAGACCAATTTCCCCCATGAATATTGATGCGAAAATTCTCAACAAAATTTTGGCAACCTGTATACAACAATGTATAAAAAATATATCCACCATGACCATGTAGGCTTCATCCCAGAAATGCAGGGCTGGTTTAACATACAAAAAAACTGCAAACGTTATGAATCATATAGACAAACTAAAGGAACAAAACCACATGATCATATCCTTAGATGCTGAAAAAGCCTTTGACAAAATCCAACACTCCTTTATGATTAAAGCCCTGGAGAGATCAGGAATACAGTGAGAATACCTAAATATAATAAAGGCGATTTACAAGAAGCCGACCGCCAGTATCAATCTTAATGGAGAAAAATTCAAAGCAATCCCACTAAAATCAGTAACTAGACAAGAATGTCCTCTCTCCCCATATCTATTCAATATAGTTCTTGAAGTTTTAGCTAAAGCAATAAGGGAACAAAGAGAGATGAAGGGGATACAAATTGGAAAATAAGAAGTGAAGCTATCTCTATTTGCAGATGATATGATTGTATACATATGTGACCCACAAAATTCTTCCAAGGAACTGCTACGGCTGATAAGCACCTTCAGCAATGTAGCAGGATACAAGATTAACTCAAAGAAGTAAGTAGCCCTTCTACACACTAAAGAAAGAAGAGCTGAAAAAGAAATAAGGGAAATATTGCCCTTCATAATAGCTGCAAATAGTATTAAATACCTTGGAGTAACTATAACCAAAGAAGTAACAGACCTATTTGACAAAAATTTTCAATCACTAAAGAAAGAAATTGAAGAGGATATCAGAAAATGTACAGCTCTCCCATGTTCCTGGATAGGAAGGATCAACACAGTAAAAATGGCAATTCTACCAAAGGCAATCTGCAGATTCAATGCACTGCCCATCAAAATCCCAACACAATATTTTTGGAAAGAACAATACTAAATTTCATTTGGAATAACAGGAAATCCAGGATTGCCAAAACAATTTTACTGAACAAAAGTACATCAGGAGTTTTCACCATCCCTGACTTCAAGTTATACTATGGAGCTACAGTAATAAAAACAGCCTGGTACTGGCATGTAAACTGACCTGCGGATCAATGGAATAGAATTGAGGATCCAAACATTAACCCAAAAACCTATGAACACCTGATCTTTGACAAAGAGGCCCAAAATATTCAATGGAAAAAAGATAGTATATTTGACAAATGGTGTTGGCAAAGCTGGATGGAAGTGTGTAGAAGAATGCAAATAGATCTGAGCATGTCGACCTGCACAAAACTCAAATCCAAGTGGATCAGAGACCTCAACATAAACCCAGTCACTTTAAAGTTGATAGAAAAGAAAGTGGGAAATACACTTCTGCGAATTGGCACAGGCGACCACTTCCTAAATATAACACCAGCGGCACAGACACTAAGAACAACAATCAATAAGTGGGGTCTCCTGAAGCTAAGAAGCTTCTGTAAAGCCAAGGACACTGTGAATAGGACAGAACAACAGCCTATAGAACGGGAAAAGATTTTCACTAGCCCTACAAGTGATAGAGCACTGATCTATAAGATATATAAAGAACTCAAGAATCTAGAGCCCAAAACCTTGAATAACCCAATCAAAAAACGGTGTTTAGATTTAAAAAGGGAATTCTGAGCAGAAGAATTACAAATGACTGAAAGGCACCTTAAAAAGTACTCATCATCTTTAGCCATCAGAGAAATGCAAATCAAAACAACTTTGAGATACCACCTGACACCTGTCAGATTGGCTAAGATAAAAGACACAGAGGACAGCTTGTGCTGGAGAGGATGAGGAGCATGGGGAACACTCCTCCATTGTTGGTGGGAATGTAAGCTTGTTCAGCCACTTTGGAATGCTGTGTGGCGGTTTCTCAGAAAACTGAGAACCAATCTCCCCAACGACCCAGCAATACCATTCCTGGGTGTATACCCTAAAGATGCACAGTCATACTCCAAAGGTATTAGCTCAACTATGTTCATAGCAGCATTATTTGTAATAGCAAAAACCTAGAAAAAACTTAGATGTCCCTCAACTGAAGAATGGATTAACAAACTATGGTACATCTACACAATGGAGTGCTACTCAGCAGTAAGAAAAAATGATATCCTAAAATTTGCAGGCAAATGGATGGATTTGGAGAATATCCTCCTGAGTGAGGCATCACAAACTCAGAAAGATAAGCAGGGGATGTACTCACTCATTAGTGGACTCTAAACAAACAAACAAACAAACAAACAAACAAACAAGAAAAAGCAAAGCATGCCCAAGCTGCAAACCATGACCACTAAACAGCTTGGGATCAGAAACACCCTGATCTGACTTCTTGAATCCCACTACCCTTAGAGGAACACCTGACTCACTCTTGGGGGTTGGGGAAGCTGGATTTACCTGGAGTGGAGACTGAACTAAGCAATATTGGGACAGTGGGACCATTGGACTGCCTGCTGCCTGCCCAGGGAGGGGATGGGATGTTGTGGAGAAGAAAGAATGACCTGATGTGTCAAGAGGGGGAAGGGACCTTGAATAAGGAAATAGAAGAATAGAAAGTGTGACTTTTTGGAAAATAAATAAATAAATAAATAAATCAAAAGAGAGAAGAAAATGCAATCATTATTCTCACAACATCTCTATCTTGCTTAAATAATTTAGTTAACAATTGGGTGATAAGTCTTATGTCAGAAGATGTGTATTTCAGGGTACAGGCATGCACACCACATATATGCTTGCATATGTAATTACCATGTGAATAGAGAGACAGAAAGAAAAATTTCTAGGTTACTTTCCCTAAAATCATATAAAAACTTGGGACCTCTTGCCCTTGTTGGGGAGGAGATAAAGTGTTGGTGAGAAGAGTGAGTGATTGGGATGGGGAAGGGAGTCTGAACAAGGGAATACATGAATAAAAAATATGACTTTATTCATAACAAAAATTCTATTAAAAATTCTCAATAAAATTTTTACAAATTAAATTTCAGAACATATATTTAAAGTGGTTCTCATCCTATGAGTCATGATCCTGTTGGTAATGAACTGATCCTTTCACAGGTGTCACAAGACCATCTGCATTTCAGATATTTACATTATGGTTTAAGCCAGTAGCAAAGTTACAGTTATGAAGGAGAGATGAGAATAATTTTATGGTTTGGGTTCACCACAACATGAGCTGTAGTCAGGGCTCATGGCAATAGGAATCATGTACTAAGAATAATAAATTTTCTTTTATAATAAAGTAAAATTAATAATAATAATAATAAATTTTTTAATAAATAAAGAGCAGATTGATTTTCATCCAGGATAGAGGATTGTCCACCACCTGCACTGACTATCAATGTAATACAGCACACAAATAGACTTAAAACCAAAAAAACAATATCTGTATTAGATACACAAAAGACCTTTGACAAAGCCAAGCTTCCCTTGATGATAAAGATTCCAAAGAAACTAGAAAGAGAAAGAACATCTTTATATAATAAAAACCACATATGACAAGATATAGCCAAGATTATACTGAATACTAAACTGGAAGCAGATTCTTTGAATTGATGAATGAGTAATGCTGTGGACATCATAATATTACATTGCAGATCAATAGTTAATCAAAACAAAGAACAACTAAAATGCAAGAGTGAAATTGGCAAAAAGTAGACATGAGGACCAATGGAGTAGAATACAGGATACACACAGGTACTGACACTTTTTTTCTTTTTTGCTTTCATGCTTTTTTGTGGGGCTCACCACCCAATGCTTATTCTTAATTACAAATACACAACCTTAATTTGGCTTCTTTCAGGGCTAGCTTTTCTTAATTTATCCCATCTCCCTTTTCCTCTATCGCTTTTCCATTATTTACTTCTATAATCTTTTCTTCTTGCAGGAAATAATTTATTTCCATATATAGTTTAACTTTTAAAAATGTATTTAACTTTATTTTATGTGCATTGTTTCAGATACCCTGGAACTGGAATTGCAGACAGTTGTGAACTGCCATGTGGGTGTTGAGAATTGAACCCAGCTCTCCTGGAAGATAAGCCAATGCTCTTAATCACTGGACCATTTCTTCAGGCCCTATATGTTAACTTTTAAAGCAATTTAATATATCTATAATTTTTCAACAGTTCAGGACATTTTCAGTGTAGATCTGGGTACATGTATCATATTTCTTTTTTATTATGAAAAAAGCCATATTTTTTTTACCCATGTAAATCCTTGTTCAAGCTCCCTTCCCCCTCCCACCCCATCTAGTCACTCTCTCTTCTCATCATCTCTTTATAGCCTCCCCAGAAAGGGTAGTAGGTCCCAAGGTCACAATATGCCTTAGTCCAGCATCCATTCCTGGCAGATCCAGTTTCCTCACCCCAACCTCAAGACTGAGTCAGGTGTTCCTCAGGAGAGAGTGGAATCCAAGGTGCCAGTCCAAGGTGTTTCAGATCCCAAGCTGTTCAGTGATTGTGGTTTGCAGCTTGGACATGTTTTGCCTTTTGCTTTTTTGTTTAGCATCCACTAAAGAATAGGTACATCCCATGCTTATCTTTCTGGGTTTGGGATAACTCACACAGGAAGATATTCTACAAATCCATTCATTTGCCTGCAAATTTGAGAATATCGTTTTTCTTACTGCTGAGTAGTAGTACTCCTTCATGTAGATGTACTACAAATTGTTAATCCATTCATCAGTTGAGGGGCATCTAGATGGTTCCAGATTCTTGCTACTACGAATAATGCTGCTATGAATATAGTTGAGCTAATGCCTCTGGAGCGCAAATGTGTGTCTTTGGGGTATACACCCAGAAGTGGTATTGCTGGATCCTTGGGCAAAGTGATTTCCAGTTTTCTGAAAAACCACCATACTGCATTCCAGAGTGGCTGAACAAGCTTACACTTCCACTAACAATGGAGGAGTGTTCCCCTTGCTCCACACCGTCTCCAGCATAGGCTGTCATCTGTGTCTTTTATCTTAGCCAATCTGGCAGGTGTCAGATGGTATCTCAAAGTTGTTTTGGTTTGCATTTGTCTAATGGCTAAAGATGTTGAGCACTTTTTCAAGTGCCTTTCAGCCATTTGTAATTCTGCCGAGAAATTCCTTTTTAGTTCTGAACCCCATTTTTTGATTGGGTTATTCAAGGTTTAAGGCTCTAGTTTCTTGAGTTCTCTATATATTTTAGAGATCAATCCTCTATCCCTTGTAGGGTTGGTGAAAATATTTTTCCATTCTATAGGTTCTCATTTTGTCTTATTGACTGTGTCCTTGGCTTTACAGAAACATCTCAGTTTCAGAAGATCCCACTTACTGATGGTTGTTCTTAGTGTATGTGCCACTGGTATTATATTTACGAAGTGATGACCTGTGACAGTTGGTTAGAGGGTACTTCCCACTTTTTTTCCTATTAGGTTCAGTGTGGCTGGGTTTATGTGGTTGTTTTTGATCCACTTAGATTTGAGTTTTGTTCAGGGTGACAGGCTTGGATCTATTTGCATTTTTCTACACACTACCATCCAGCTATGCCAACACCATTTGTTAAAGATACTATCTTTTTCCATTAAATACTTTGGTCCTCTTTGTCAAAGATCAGGTGTTCATAGGTTTTTGGGTTAATGTCAGTATCTTCATTTTGATTCCATTGATCCACAAGTCTGTTTTTATGCCAATACTATTTGTATTGTATAATTTGAAATCAAGGATGGTGATACCTCCTGAGGTTCTTTTCTGGAGTAAAATTGTTTTAGCAATCCTGGCTTTCTTGTTATTCCAAATGAAGTTGAGTATTGTTCTTTCAAGGTCCATAAAATATTGTGTTGGGATTTTGATGGGCAGTGCATTGAATCTGTAGATTGCTTTTGATAGGATTCCCATTTTTACTATGTTGATCCTACCTATCCAGGAACATAACAGATGTTTTCATTTTCTCAAATCCTCTTCAATTTCTTTCTTCAGTGATTTAAAATTTTTGTCAAATAGATCTGTTACTTCTTTGGCTATAGTTACTCCAAGATATTTAATGCTATTTGCAGCTATTATGAAGGGTGAGGTTTCCCTCATTTCTTTTTCAGCCCTTTTTCTTTCATGTATAGGAGGGCTACTGATTTCTTTGAGTTAATCTTGTATCCTGATACATTGCAGAATATGTTTATCAGCTGTACAAGTTCTCTGGTAGAATTTTGTGGGTCACTTATGTATACAATCATATCATCTGCAAATAGAGATAGCTTCACTTCCTCTTTTCCAATTTTTATCCTCTTAATCTCCTTTCCTTCTCTTATTGCTTTAGCTAAAACTTCAATAACTATATTGAATTGATAAGGGGAGATAGGACATCCTTGTCTAGTTCCTGATTTTAGTGAGATTGCTTTGAGTTTTTCTCCATTAAGTTTGATGTTGGCTGTTGGCTTCTTCTATATTACCTTTATTATATTTAGGTATTCTCCCTGTATTCCTGATTTCTCCAGGGCATTCATCATAAAAGAGTGTTGAATTTTGTCAAAGGCTTTTTCAGTGTCCAAGCACATGATCATGTATTTTTTTCCTTCAGTTTGTTTATATGATGGATGACTTCTACTGTTTTTTGTATATTGAACTATCCCTGCATTTCTGGGATGAAGCCTACTTGATCATGGTTGATGATATTTTTTATATATTGTTGTAAATGGTGTGAAAAAATTTTGTTGAGAATTTTAGCATCAATATTCATGAGGAAAATTGTACTGTAGTTCTTCTTCTGTGTTGTGTCTTGGGTATTAGGGTGGTATTAGAGTGACTTGGGTATTAGGGTAATTGTGGACTCCTAAAAGGAATTTAACAATATTCCTTTAGTCTCTACTATGTGAAATAGTTTGATGAGTAATGGTAGTAATTCTTCTTTGAATATCTGGTAGAATTCTGCACTGCAACCATCTGGACCTGGGGTTATTTTAACTTGGGAGACTTTTAATGACACCTTCAATTTCCTTTAGTGTTGTATGTTTAGGTAATTAATGTGGTCTTCATTTAATTTTGGTAAATGTTACCTGTTCAAAAAGTTGTCCATTTTTTCTAGGTTTTCCATTTTTGTGGAATACAGATTTTCAAAGTATGATCTGATAGTTCTCTGAATTTCCTGGGGGGGGGTGTTGTTATGTCTCCCTTCTCATTTCTGATTTTGTTGATTTGGATACTCCCTCTCTCTGCTTTTTGGTTAGTTTGGATAAGAATTTATCTATCTTGTTGACGTTCTCAAAGAACAAACTCTTTGATTCATTGATTCTTTGTAATGTTCTTTTTGTTTCAATTGTATTGATTTCAGCTCTAAGTTTGAACATTTCCTGCCATCTACTCCTTCTAGGTGAGTTTGCTTCTAATTGTTCTAAGGCTTTCAGCTGAGCTGTTAGTTCTCTAGTGTGGGATTTCTCTAGGCTTTTCATATAGGCATCTAGTGCTTGAATTTTCCTCTTAAGACTGTTTCCATTGTGTCCCACAAGTTCTGGTACATTGTGGATTTATTTTCATTATATTCTAGGAAGACTTTGATTTCTTACTTAATTTTCCTTGACCCAGAGGTGGTTCAACTGAGTGATGTTTAGTTTCCATGAGTTGGTAGGCTTTATGTGATTTTTGATGGTGTTGAACTCTAACTTTAGGCCCTGGTGGTCTGATATTATACAAAGGATTATTTCCATTTTTTATTTATTGATATTTGCTTTATGACCAATTATGTGATCAATTTTAGAGAAAGTTCCATGAGGAGCTGAGAAATATGTATATTCCTTTGCATTTGGGTGGAAGCTTCTGTAAATTTCTGTTAAATCCATTTGCATCATAACCTCTGTTAGAGTCCTTATTTCTCTGTTGAGTCTCTGTCTGGTTGGTCTGTCCAAGGTTGAAAGTGGGGTATTGAAGTTTCTCACTATTAGGCTGTGAGAACTAATATGGGATTTGAGGTTTAGCAGTGTTTCTTTTACATAGATAGGTGCCCTTATATTAGGGGCATAAATATTCAGAATTGAAATCTCCTCTTGACCAATTTTTTTCTGAGATGAATAAGTAATGTTCATCTTATTCCCTTTTAATTGCTTTTAGTTTAATGTCTACTTTGTTAGATATTAGGATGGCAACACCAGCTTTCTTCTTAGCACCATTTGATTGGGAAATCTTTTCCTAACCCTTTACTCTGAGCCTGTGTCTATCTTTGTGGTTGAGGTGTGTTTTTTGTATGCAGTAGAAGGGTGGCTTCTGTTTTTGTATTCATCTTGTTAGTGTGTGACTTTATATAGCTGAGTTGACTCCATTCACATTAAGGGATATTAGTGACCATTGATTGATGTTTCCTGCTATTTTTGGTGGTAGGTTGTATGCATTTCCTTTCTTTGGGCTTTTTTTCTGTTTGTTTATTGATTATTTGTGATTTTATGGGTGTATCTGGGATCCTTAAGTTGCAGTTTTTCCTCTAATGCTTTTTGAAGGGTGGGATATATAGATAGGTATCGTTTAAACCTGACTTTGTCATAAAATATTTTGTTTACTCCATCTATGATGATTGATAATTTTCTTGAGTATAGTAGTCTAGGTTGGCAGCCATGCTCTTTTAGTGCCTGTATAACTTCTGACCAAACCCTTCTTGTTTTCATTCTTTCCATTGAATATTCAGGAGTTATTCTGATGGGTCTGCCCTTATAGGTAAGTTAGCCCTTTTCTTTTGCAGCTCTCAAAATTTTTTCTTTGTTCTGTATGTTTTGTGGCTTGATGATTATGTGGTGATCAGACTCTTTTGATTGGTTATTTCTATTTGGTGTTCTTTAAGCTTCTTGTATCTTTATAGGCATCTCCTTCAAGTTAGGAAAGTTTTTCTTATATGATTTTATTAAATACATTTTCTGTGCCTTTGAGCTGGTATTCTTCTCCTTCTTTTATTCCTATTATTCTCAGGTTATGTCTTTTCATGGAGTCCCTGATTTTCTGAACAGTTTGTGTTATGGCTTTTTTGGTTTTAGTATTTTCTTTGACTGATATATCTATTTCTGCTACTGAGTCTGCCACTCCAGAGATTCTCTCTTCCATCTCTTGGATTCTGTTGGTTTTGATTGTATCTGTAGTTTGAGCTCCAGATTTCCTATTTCCACCTTTGCCCCATTTTGTGCCCTTTTTAATTGCTTCTATTCGGTTTTTAGTTCCTGGAATGTTCCTTTCATGGTTTGGCTTACCTTTTCTTGGTTTTCTTTCAAGGATTTGTTCATCTCTTCCACTTTTTTGTTTGTATTTTCTTCTATTTCTTTAAGGGAATTTTTTTATATCCTCATTGAAGGCTTCAATAATCTTCATAAAGGTGTTTTTGGTCTTGTCTCCTTCTGTTTCCTCTTCATTGCTCTGTTCAGGTCTTGTAGTTGTAGAACCACCAATTTCTTCTGGTGTTGCCTTGTTGTTTTTTATATTGTTATATGTATTTCTGCACTGGCATCTGCCCATGGCTTCAGTGGTTCACAATTAGACAGCTCCTAGTTATTTGTGGCAAGAGGACTTGTGTGTCTCCTGTCGCCTCTGAGCAAGGGGTCTGCTTGATCTCTGACTATGCTCTGGGCAGGAGTCTGAATTTAAATCCCCACTCCCTCTCTTTGACGCAGTTTGCTTTGGAGGCAGGGCCCTGCCTTGCAAGGTCTTCTCTTTTAGTTCTTGCTGGAGGAGCCCCTCACAGCCAAACCCTAGCTCCTGTCTGCTAGGGAGAGCTGAGATCAGATTCTTGGGATTGACCCAGGTTCCAGATAGGGACTATCTGATTGGGTGGTCCAGGTGCCAGAATCTGCTCACCTCTGGAAGGGGTCTGAATTTCAAAGGCCTCAATCCTTCTCTGCTCATACAGTTTGCTCTACTTCTGTAATCTTACTTTCAGTCTTATTTCATGGCTGTCTGTGTAGCTGGCTGCCTTGCCCCTGATATCTTCCATCTTTGGCTTCTTCATATTCTCTTCCCACATTTCTCATCCATATTCTCTCTCCCTGCCATCCCTGCCTGTCATTTCTCCTGTCTTGCTATTGGCTGTTCAATTCTTTATTAAACCATCACATGTTTTAGACATGCACAGTAACACAGATCACAAAGTTAAACAAATGCAACATAAACAAAAGTATCACATATTAAAAATAATATTGTATAACAGCCACCTATGACAAAGGTGCCTAAAACATACATTAGAACAAAAGATGGCTCTTCAATAAATAGCACTTGGAATCCACATGTTAAAGAATAGAACAAGGCTAATATTTCTCCCCTTGCACAAAAATAATTTTAAAGTGGAAAATAGAACCTAGTTAAGACCTGCAATCCTGAAACTGTTGGGGAAAAACATTCAGGATATTGACAAGATGAAAAATTTCCTGAACTCCTCTAGTTCAGGAAATAAAATCATGAATTAACAAATGGGATTGCATGATATTACAAGAGCTTTTGTGCAAACCAAGGAGATTGCATACAGAATAGGAGCAAACCCTTGCTAGCCATCTGCTGTTACAACAAGAAGTAGTACCTTGTATGTATGAAGAACTGCAAATTAAGCACCAATAAACTATATAATACACTGAGGAAATAAAACTGCCAAATAGGCAGTTCTTAAATAAAGAAATTCATGTGACCATTAAATATTTGAAAAATTTTGCATCATGCTTGATTGTTAGGGGAACTGAAATTAGAACTGCTTTAGATTCCACATCACTTTGGTAGGTATAACTATCACCAAAAACAAGCAAATGACAAATGACAAGAAATATTGGTTGGGAGGTGGGGAAAGAAGAGCCATTTTACACTGTACATGATAACTTAAGTAAGTACAGCCACTGCAGAAATCAATAAAGAAGTCCTACTAAAAGCTAAAAACAGAACTACCATATGAGCCATCCATACCCATCCTAGATATACACTCAAAGGCTTCTACATCAGCTTGCCATAGAGGTGCTTGAACATCCATGTTTATTGCTGTTGTCATAAGAGCTAAGATAATGAATGCTGCCTAGACATTTACCAACAGATTACTAGATAAAGACAGCGTGATGCATAAATGCAAAAATTTAATTTCAGCTGCAAACAATGACATTGTGACATCTGCAGGGAAAAAACAAAGATGGAACTGTCAATCACTGTGGTATGTAAAACACAACAACCAGGGGGAAAAATATCACCTATACTGTCTTAGATCTGGTATCTAGAATATAATTTAGAGTATATACATTTATTTCTATGCATACATGTTTCCGACATAAGTGTAGAAAGGGGATGTTGGGCAACAAGGAGGATTCCAATGGACAGAAGGGAACAAGCAGGATGACAAAGAGGAAGAAAGAAGCAGGAAATGTTTACTTTGACTATAGTATTGTATTGTATGCATTTCTCAAATGATAACAGGATACTGTGATTAACAAGTGCAACATTCTTAATTTTTAATGTACATAAAATTATTTTACTTTTACAGACACTAAGATTAACAATCAATAAGTGGGATCTCATGAAGCTGAGAAGCTTCTGTAGAGCCAAGGACACTGTCAATAGGACAAAACGACAGCCTACAGAATGGGAAAAGATTTTCACCAACCCTACAAGTGATAGAGAACTGATTTCTAAGATATATAAAGAACTCAAGAATCTAGAGCCGAAAACCTTGAATAACCTACTCAAAAATTGGGGTTCAGAACTAAAAAAGGAATTCTGAGCAGAAGAATTACGAATGGCTGAAAGGCATTTGAAAAAGTGCTCATCATCTTTAGCCATCAGAGAAATGCAAATCAAAACAAATTTGAGATACCACCTGACACCTGTCAGATTGGCTAAGATAGAAGACACAGATGACAGCCAATGCTGGAGAGGGTGCGGAGCATAGAGAACACTCCTCCATTGTTGGTGGGAATGTAAGCTTGTTCAGTCACTCTGGCATGCAGTATGGAAGTCTCTCAGAAAACTGAGAATCAACCTCCTCAAGGACCCAGCAATACCACTTCTGGGTGTATAACCTAAAGATGCACAGTCACACTCCAATGGCATTAGCTCAACTATGCTCATAGCAGCATTATTTGTAATAGCAAGATCCTGGAAACAACCTAGATGTCCCTAAGCTGAAGAATGGATTAACAAACTGTGGTACATCTACACAATGGAGTACTACTCAGCAGTAAGAAAAAATGATATCCTAAAATTTGCAGGCAAATGGATGGATTTGGAGAATATCCTCCTGAGTGAGGTATCACAAACCCAGAAATATAAGCAGGGGATGTACTCACTTATTAGTGGACTCTAAACAAACAAACACAGAAACAAAAAAGCAAAGCATGTCCAAGGTGCAAACCATGACCACTGAACAGCTTGGGATCAGAAACACCTTGGACTGACTCCTTGGATCCCACTCCCCCTAGAGGAACACCTCACTCAGTCTTGATGTTGTGGAGAGAAATTGAGTGGGACCTTAGGACCTTGGGATCGCCTGCCCATGTGGGGGATTGGGAGATATGGAGAGAGAATGACCTGATGTGGTGGGAGGGGGAAGGGACCTTGAATAAAGCTATACAAGGATAGAAAATGTGACTTCTTTATTCATAATAATAATAATAATAAATAGTTTTTGGATGGAGAAAAAAATAAAAAAAGCATGCACCACCAGAAAAAAAATCATAAAAAAAGAAATACAACCAGGACCCCATAGTGCAGATTTCAAGAGTTATCATCCATGGTGGAGGGGAACTTTGCATGGATGAAGTTGTTTGGGGGATCACTGGTGCTCATGTACATAACCTCTCACAATAAATTTGTCAGCTTTCAAAAAAAATATATACTTTGCCCAAGTTCTCCTAGGACCTTATTTTATTCCCCCCACAGGCCAGATCTGTGTGGGAAATTAAGATGTTATGGAATTTTGTTGTTTCTTGTTTTTGTAGTCTGATATGGGATGTCTTTTGTATGTTGTAAATTATTATTGGATAATAAAGAAATTGTTTTGGCCCATGGCAAGGAATCTTAGAAGAAGGCAGATATCCAAGCATAGATAAAGGAGAAGGAGGGCAGAGGTAGAAAAAGACACCATCCAACCGCCCATAGAGTAAGATGTAAAAGAACTCAAGTAAACTACAAACCATGTGTCAAGACATAGATTAATAAAAATGGGTTAAGATGTAAGAGGTAGCTGATACTGAGCCAAAGCCATAAGCCAAACAGTTTATATTAAAAATAAATAAATAAATTAGAAACTTTGAGCATTCTAATATTATCTATTATTGTTTAAAGCTACAGTTTCATGGAGAAGTATAGTTATTATAAGGAGTAACCTTCATTTTTGTGTTATGTCTGATGATATATTACTCATCATTTTCCTTGTTCAACAAGCATTGAGGGAATGATGACTGACCTTTTATATTTCATAAGATTAATTTGCCTAAATGTGGCCTGTTTAATTCAGAAGGCTTTTTGCCCTTTTGGTTAATGGTCGTGTGAATGTGATGTAGAATACTCCTAGTAATGAATGACAACACAGAGTTGCAAGGAGGGGCCAAATGCTTTCAGTTCCAATTTATAAACCTACCCACTTTAATTAAAAAAAGTAATCTGTATGGTAATAGAAAGCCAACCATTTGCAAGGGGGAAAAATCACCTGCCATAGCAGGAAGAAGCTATATCAAGAAAAATACATAGAGCCAAGTGCAATGTATTGTAAGTGAATAATGCCCTGAAGTAATCAAAGAGAGAAGTTACCTGCAGCAAGGGAAGCCTGTAAACAAAATTAAATTGTCAATAATTATGGTCAGGTAAGACTCTTAGAAACATTTTAATAACTATTTTGCTTTTTAAAAGTTGGAATAGACCATGAATTCTGTATGCTGATTGCCATTGATTCCCTCTATCGTTGTTTTAATAACAATTATAAGCTGGATATATAAAAATATAGAAAATATATTATCAATTCTACAGTTAATGAAGCATCTCTGTTAGTACATATGAGAGTTACTCAAATTCAGTTGATGAAATCATGATAGTAACGAAGAATAACTGTGAAAATTGATACTAATCTGTCCACTTCACACAAGACTTCTCTGAAGTTTTTGATAATGTGTTTAGGATCATTTCACACAATAAGAAACTCTGAGAAAGTACAAAACCTATTGTAAAGAATTTTTAATGAGGAAATGACTTATGGCACCCAAAATATAAATGTTCCTATACCAAATATATTTGAGACTGGGAGGGGCAGGAGGAGAAGGGAGTTTGAACAAGGGGATACATGGATAAAAAATATGACTTTATTCATAATAATAAAAAAGAATGAAGATCAATAAAAATACCAAAAAATATATTTGAATAACTAAACGCTTGGTATTTTACTCTAGGCTATTATTAATAAGAGTCTTCAAATTTAGATCTTGAATTGTGACAATTATTTGTGAGAGTCAAGATGATGCTGTGTAATTGTTAATACCATAAGTAACACAAAAGAATGTGAGGAAATACAGTTAGATGGTCTGGAAAATAGCCTCCAACCTGTCACCCAGATATACTACTTTCACTCAATGATACAAGTTAGAAAAGAAATTCAAATGTGTATTTATTTTTAGTTTTTATACTTCTTTCATACATTCCATCCTGACCTCAGTTTCCAGTTTCCCCTTCCTCTCCTCCCAATCTTTCCCCACCTCCCCACTTCCCCAGATGAACCAACCCCCCCCAAAAAAAACAAGCCTCCCAGAGATATCCATATAACATGGTACAACAAGGTACAATGAGACCGGGCACAAATCTTCACGTCAAGGCTGAATGAGGCAACCTAGTTAAAGCAAAATGGTCCTAAGAGCAGGCAAAAGAGTCAGAGACATCTTCCATTCCCACCGTTAGGAGGCTCACAAGAACAACAAGCAACACATCTATAAAGTATGTGTAGAGGCCCTAACTCAGACCCATATAGCACCTATGCTTGTCACTTCATTCTCTTTGAGCTCCTATAAGCCCTGCTTAGTTGATTCTGTGATCCGTGTTCTCTTGGTGTCAGTGACTCATCTAGCTCTTACAACCCTTTCCCTGCCTCTTTTTGGGGGTTCCCCTGGCTCCACCTAGTGTTTAGCTGTGGGTCTCTGCATCTGTTCCAATAATTTCTGGAAAACATCCTGAACAAAATACTAATAGCATAGACACTAAGAACAACAATAAATAAATGGAACTCCATAAAATTGAGAAGTTTCTGTAAGGCAAAGGACACCATCAATAGAACAAAATGGCAGCCCATGGAATTGAAAATGCTTTTGTTCAACTCCATATCTGACAAAGAAATAATATCCCTAATATATAAAGAATTAAAGAAACTGGACATTAACAAAGTAAGCAATTCAATTAAAAATGGAGTGCAGATTTAAATAGATTTTTCAAAAAAATAATCTCAAATGGCTGAGGAGTACTTAAAAGAAATGTTCAACATTCTTAGCCATCAGGGAAATGCAAATCAAAACAACTCTGAGATTCCATCTGACATCTGTCAGAATGATTAAGATCCAAAACACAAGTGACAGCTCATGCTGGAGGGGATGTGGAGCAAAGAAAATATTCCTCCACTACTGTTAGGGGTGCAAAATAGTCTAGCTAATATGAAAAGAATTTACCTCAAGACCCAGCTATACCACTCCTGGGCATATACCCAAAGGATGCTCCATACTACCAATAGGACAGTTGCTTATCATATTCACTGCAGTTTTATTCATAATATCCAGAAACTGGAAATAGTCTAGATTTCCCTCAACAGAAAATGGATAAAGAAAATGTGGTACATTCATCCAATAAAGTATAACTCAGCTGTTAAAAACAATGGCATCATGAAATTTTCTGGTAAATGGATCAAACTAGAAAAAAATCATCCTGAGTGAGGTAACCCTGAACCAGAAAGACAAACATGATATGTACTCACTTGTAAGTGGGCATTAGCTGTTGAATAAAGGATAACCTTATTATAATTCATAGACCCTGAAGGGCAAAGCAACAACAATAACAGAGTAACAAGAGGGAATGCTTGGATCTTTCTGCAAAAGTGAAATAAAATAGAATTTGCAGGTGCATTGGTAGCAGTTGGGGATGGGAATAGGAGGAATCAGGTGGGGCAAAGAGAGTAGTGGGAGACACAACTGAGAAATGGGAACATCTTCGGGGGCAGTGATGCAGAAGCCCAGTTCAGTGAAAACTCTCAAGTGTGTTCTTACCTCATAGCATTATAGCTTGCAGAAAACTGGCAAACATAATAACTGTTTTTAAAAAGTTACTATTTTCAAAATATTAAGTAGGAATTGACAAAATCAGCTTAAAATTGACTTGAGAATGTGACTTTCAGAACATACAACTTGCATTCCTTATTAATGTATTTAAAACATCTTTAAAAACAGAAACAACTATTAATAAGTAAACCAGTAGTAGCAGAATCTTTAATATAATTTTAATAACTAAAAAGTTACTAGTTAAAGACATAACTTTTAAAAAGCTAGAAGGTTAAGATTAAAATAAAAACTGTTAAAATGTATATTCTAAGTTTAGTGTATTCTTTTTTGAAATAAGGTCTCCCTATGCAGCCAATGATGACCTTGAACTACAAAAATCCACCTATCTCTGTGTCCTGAGTGCTGAGATTGAAAGTATGGGCAACCATATCTAGTAGAGATCTGCAGTTTATTTCTTGTCTGTCAGCTTTATAAGTACTGCTGAAAATGTTATTGCTCTTATTCATAGGTTCTGCCATTGCATCTTTAAATTATAGTCTATAATCCTTAAGTATAAGGCAGATTCTCCCAGTAAAGGATATGAATATGTCACCTTTATAATGTGTGTGTGATGTGTGTGTGGGGGGGTGCTGCATGCTATAGCATGTTCTTGTCAAATTGTCCTAGCTGGGTTTTTGCCAAGTTGATCCAACTAGAGTCATCTGGGAAGAACTTCATAGACAACACTGTAGGACATTTTAAAATGAATCACTGATATGAAAGGCCACTCAGCACACTATGCCCACTTGGGCAGATAGACCTGAACTGTATAAGTAAGCAGGGCTGTAGCAGGCTTTCTCTTTGGCCACCAACCAGCTCCCAAATTATGATATTATTGGTTATGAATGCTCAGCCTTACTTAGACTTGCCCCACTAGTTCTTATAACTTAATTTAACCTGTTGCTCTTTATTTACATTTTGCCTCAGTGCTTTTTACATTTCTTTCACTCTGTACTTCCTACTTTCACTGATTTCTCCATGTGTGTATGGCTGGTGAGTGCCTAGATGGCTAGCCCTGGGCATCTCCCTTGTTCTCTCTTCTCTCCTTCCCCCTCAAGCCTAGAATCCTCCTCCTACTTATTCTCTCTGCCACAAGCCCCACCTATCACTCTCCTGCCTAGCTATTGGCTCTTTAACTTTTCATTAGACTAATTAGGTACCTTAGACAAGCAAAACAACAGATCTTTACATTGTTAAACAAATGCAGCATCAAAAAATGTAACACACCTAGTGAGAGTAATTTTCTGCAACATAAATGTAGCACATATTTACATAGTTCAAGTAACATTGTACAAGGTATAGTGATCAAGCCATGAGGAGCAAGCCACTAATCAACTGTGTTCCTGTTTCTAGGTCCCTTCATTGAGTTCCTGCCCAGATTTATCTCAGTGATGGATTTTGACCTGAGAGTTATAAACTCAACTAGTACCCTTCCCCTTCAAATCACATTTGGTAATGTTTAATCAAAGCAATAAAACCATAAGGCAAATTTTAGGGGTTTTAGGAATTTTAGTCAATTCTTCCATCTGGTCTGTGGTAAAAATGCCTCGATCTAATGAGCCATTTTATAGGCTCAGAAAGTTTACTTTTATACCATGGATGCTAACCTACACTACTGGACTCACCAAAACTAGCTGCTATAGTTAAAGATGAAAGAAAAAGTTTTCATCAAATAAGTAGACTAAACATACTTCAAATCCTCTAAACCAGCCATACAGAGAATACTGGGAGCAATACTTTGGAAAGAAGAGAGAAATAAGCATATCCTAGAGATTATAAAAAATGAAGCTATAATTATTAGAACACCCAATGGGATTAAGAGCACAAGAAAAAACAACCAGACAAAAACAGCGGTCAATATACACCTTTCAATAAAAACTTTACTATTCCAAAACCCTTCTGTAGACCTCAGCAGCTCCCCAAGACACAGCCTATGTCAGATTCAATTGGAACAAGAGGTAAATGACTGTTCTCTCAGCTAATCAGCCTATTCTCTAGACCCTGAGCCCTGGTGCACAGCCTGTGCCCTCAACCCCTTCTCATTGCAACTTCAGGTGAAGGCCAGCAGGCAAGACTTCTGTGGGCAGGCCTGTCCACAGTCTGACTCTGTTATTTACAAGTCCCACTCCATCCCCCATACCCACTCATCTCCCAAGTCCCTAGCAGCTTCCTAAGACACAAATACTGCCTTCATAGATCAGACTAAGAGCATCCCCCTGAGATACAGATACCTCTTACACAGATTGGTAGGACAGATGGGTAGACACCAGTGCAAGAATATATTCAACAACATAAAGAGCAATACAGTATCACCAGAACCTAGCTATTCTACAACAGTAAGATGCAAACATCACAATGTTGAAGAAGCAGAAGAAAGCAATCTTAAAAATAACTTTTTGAAGATGATAGTCTTTAAAAAAGGAAATAAAAGATTCTTTTAAAGAAATTAAAAAAATAAAATGTTGAAGGAAATCATTAAATTCCTTTTTTAAAAAATATTCGAAGAAAACCAAGAAAAAGCAATCAGACAGATAAATAAAATAGTTCAAGACTTGAAAGTAGAAACAGAGACAATAAAGAAGACATGGGTTAAGAGAATGCTGGAAATGAAACATCAATAGAATGATGGCAAGCTGAATCCAAGAACTTACCAACAAAATTATCCACTGCAATCAAGTAGACTTGATCTGAGTGATGTACGGATGGCTCAACATATGAAAATTTATCAATGTCATTTACCATATAAATAACCTAAAAGAAAAAAAATCATGATCATCTCATTATATGCTAAAAAAAAAAAAAGTCTGTGACAAAATTCAACATCCCTTCATGATAAAGGTCTTGATGAGATCAGGGATACAAGAAACATACTTACACATAATAATGGCAATATATAAACAAGCTGACAGCCAACATGAAATTAAATGGAGAGAAACTCAAATCCCACTAAAATCAGGGACAGGGCAATGCTGTCAACGATCCTCTTATTTATTTAATATTATACTCAGAACTCTAGTTAGAGCAATAAGACAACAAAAGGAGAACAAAGGAATAAAAACTGGAAAAGAAGAAGTCAAACTTTCCCTATTTGCAGATGATATGATAGTATCATATGATATATAGATAAGTGACCCCCAAAATTCTACCAGGGAACTCCTATACTGATAAACACCTTCAGTAATCTGACAGAATATAACATTAACTCAGAAAGATTAGTAGCTGTCCTATATACAAATGATAAAGGGGTAGAGAAAGAAATAACAGAAACATCACTATTTACAATAGACACAAATAATAAAAAATACTTGGGGGTAAATCTAACCAAACAAGTAAAGGACTTATAAGATAAGAACTTTAAGACTTTGTGAAAAAATTGAAAAAGATATGAGAAAATGGAAAGATCTCCCATCTCATGTATAGGTAGAACCAACCTAATAAAAATACCAATTTTACTGAAAGCAATCTACAGACTCAATTTAATTCCTTTAAAAAACCCCAACACAATTTGCTACAGATCTTGAAAAAACAATACTCAACTTCATATGGAAAAACAAAAAACCCAGGATCGCTGAAACAATACTGTACAATAAAGAAACTTCTGGAGGCATCATCATCTCTGACTTTAAGCTCTACTATAGAGCTATGGTAAAGTAATAAGAACAGCTTGATATTGGAATAAAAACTAACATGTGGACCAATGAAATCAAACTGAAGAACTTGACATTAATCCACCACATGTAAACACCTGATTTTTGACCAGGAAGTCAGAACTATGCAATAGAAAAGAGAGAGTATCTTCAAAAAGTGGTGCTGGCATACATTCAATTCACATCTATTGCCATGCACAAAAGTCAAGTCCAAATAGATCAAAGAATTCCACATAAATCCAGTTACAAGAAACCTGTAAGAAAAGAAAGAAGAAAATATTCTTGAATACATTGACACAGGAGATCATTTCCTAAATATAACAATAGTAGCACAGATACTGAGAGCAACACTTAATAAATGGGATGTCCTGAAATTGAAATGCTTCTGTTAGGCAAAGGACACGGTAAATAAGGCAAAACAATAGCCTACAGAACAGGAAAAGTTCTTCACAAACCCTACACCACAGAGGGATGATCTCCAAAATATATAAAGAACTCATGTAGATAATATTAAAATACTAAAAATCCACTTAAAATGGGGTACAGATTTAAAAAGAGAATTCTCAACAAAAAAAATTCAAATAAATAAAAAGATATTTAAGAAACTGCACAACATCCTTAGTCTTCAGGGAAATGCAAATCAAAATGACTCTGACATAACATTTCACACCTATCAAAATGGCTAAGATTCAAAACACTTATGATAGCTTATGCTAGAGAGGAGGTAGAGTAACATCCTCCACTGTTGATGGGAGTATAACCACTTTGGAAATCAATATGGTGGTTTCTCAGAAAACTGGGAATCAACCTTCCTCAAGACCCAATGGTACTACTCTTGGACATATATCTGAGGAATGCTCAATTATATCACAAGGATACTTGCTCAGCTATGTTCATAGCAGCATTATTTATAATAGGCAGAAAACAGTCAAATCCTAGGCAGACAGCTCAGGAATTTCTTGATCCTTGAGTACAAGGACAAACAGCTGAGTTTCAATAGCACACACCTTTAATCCCAGCACAGGGAAAGCCTGTGACCTATACCCTTAATACGTAATTCACAGAGACAGATGAAGTTCTGTCTCTGGAGTTATGGGATTAACAGTGTGTGCTGTCTCCCCAATATTTCAGATTTTATTAAATATGCACTATTTCACCACACCTGGAAGCAACCTCGATGCCCCTCAGCTGAAGAATGGATAAACTAAATGTGGTACATAAACACAATGGATTATTACTCAACTGTAAAAAAACAACAAAAAGCAAACAAAAAAATGACATCATGGAATTTGCAGGCAAATAGATAGAACTAAAAAATATCATTCTGAGTAAGGTAACCCAGATTTTAAAAGATGAACATAATAAGTATTCACTCATAAGTGGATACTAGATGTAAAGCAGATAACCAAACTACAACCCAAAGCTTCAGGGAAGCTATGTAACACGGAAGACCCTAAGAGGAATGCATGAATTACCATGGGAAGGGGAAATAGATGAGATCTACAGTAAACTGGAGGGAAGGGGGACCATAAAGTGGAGGAGATGGGGAACGAGAACATGAGAGACAAAGTGGGAGAGCAATGAAAGAGATGTCTTGATGGAAGGAGCTCGTATGGGATGGAAAGAAAACTAGGGCTAGGATGACCCCAGCTTAGACTATTAGAAATAGTAGAGAGTGTGCCTGAGCTGGCCTACCCTGTAATCACATTGGTAAATATCCTATCAGCATAGAAACTTCATCCAGTATTTGATGGAAGTGGATAAAGAGATTGACAGATTAGCACCAGGCAGAGCTCTAGGAGTCTATTCAAAGAGAGAGAAGAGGGATTATAAGAGCAAGGGGGGTTTTCAAGATCCTGAGAGAGCAGTCTACAGAGATAAACAAACTAGTGGGAACTTTCAAACTATAGACAGACAGCTGTGGAGGCTGCATGGGACCTGAATAGACCCTCTGCATATGGGAGACTGTTGTGTAGACAACTGATGGAGAAATCAGACACAGGACATTTCTCGGTTTCATTTTAAGAGAGATGGACAGAGAGAAAGCACATATTGACTTGACCTACTATGACAACTTTTATCTCTCACAAGCTATACACAAAATCATTTCCCCATAGACTCTCATCATTGATTACAAAGTCTTTTGGCACATACTTTTCTAAAATCTTCCGGATTACATCAAAATAAAAGGAAAAAAAAAAAACAAGCAAACAACAAAGTTCACAAGAACTAAAATCTAACTAACATTATGTTAAAATCAATTATTTTAACTCAATGTTTTTTTCCCTTTAAAATTGATGCTATAAAGACTTGTGGTTACAGAAAAACCAGACAGAATGTCTGTATTAAAGTTTGATTAAGTTAATAGAACAGAAGTTATTTGCTACTTCCTGTTATATCAAGATTTTTCTGTATTATTCTATTGATCTATTATAATGAATATCTGATCTTTCTATGAAAATCTAATTTTCCAGTCCGTTGTTTAAATTATTTTTTATCTAACAAAGGACCACCATCATTTCCCTTGAGTTCTGAAATACCATTTTCTGTTTTTTATTCTTTCTGCGATCAGAAGTCTTGATCTGACAAGTCTACTGAGGAAGCCAGACAGTTCACTGAGCCAAGATATTTCTGTTTTGTGTCTTTGTCATAAACTCTTGTTTCAATATGGTCTCTATCTTTATTACAATCCTACAAAGAGAAAAAGAACATCAAGATTCCTAAAACTGCTTACTTTGCCTTCAAGAGGGTACCAAGGCTTGTCATTAATTTTATAATAAAAAAATCTTTTCCTTGTAACTAGTATTGTGTTTCTGAGGCAAAGCATAAAAACCTAATGATTCAATTAGAACTTACCAGCTTCCAAAATTTCCCTAAATTTGTCTTTCTAAGTGATTTTCTCCAGATCCCATATCTCATGCCACTCAAGTAATAACTTCTATAGAGGCTCAATTTCTTGCATAGCTAATTCTCCCAGGGAAAATCTGCAAGTTTTATTCTTAACATCAGCTTTTATAAAAAATTGTTACATTGTCCCAGTTCTAGCCTTTGTTGAGGGGTCCTTAACAGCAAGGAATTCAAACGTTAAACATGTCAAAGACACAGGCAAGAGATGTACAGCAAATTCCACCAAGGCAGTGAAGGGTTAATCCAAGTCATCAAGCACTGTGAGCTTTGTCAAGCAACACCTTCAAGATGCTTAACTTTGCCACTTAACAAATTAAATCAAATTAGAATAACTCTGTGTACCACATCTTATACAATTCTCTAAAGCTTGCAGTCAGTAGAAAATGAATATTCAGTAATTATACAAACTCATGGAGATTAAACATTATTGAATGATGAGTAGGTTAAAGAAGCAATTGAGAAATATCACAAATAAATGACTTAATGCTACAGCTCAAGAAATTTTACAGGAAAAGACTTTATGAAGAGGAGTCTGGTAGTACAAGCATTAAAACTAACAGTAAATGTGACCTTGTGAAACAAAAAAGTTTCTGTTCAACAAAGGACACTATTTTCCAAGTAAAGAGACAGACCTAAAACTGAGAAAAGTACCAGCTATAAATTTGATAGTATCTAGATCACACACACACACACACACACACACACACACACACACACACACACACATTAACCTTAGCATCAAGAAAACAACCATCCTGACCTGAGGTGCCTGCCTTGACTCCCAGCAGGAGGCAGAAGTGAGCAGATCTCTGTAAACTCAAAGCCAGCGTGGTTTACAGAGTGAGCTACAAGACAGACAGAGCTACACATAATAATTCTCCAAGTAAACAAACAAACAAAAAAACAAGCAATGCAATAACAAATAGAGTATAGATCTAAACCGATATTTTTCAAAAGACAAAATACAAATGACTGACAAAGATATTTTACAAATATTAAATATATTTAGGCATCAGGGAAATGCAAATTTGAACTGCTTTGAGATTTCATCTTTACCAAGTCAGAATGAACATTTCAAAAAATAAATGATATTAGGTACCTGGCCTGGATGTTGGAAAGAGGGGAACATTCACTGCTGGTGGGAGTGCACATTGGCACAAACACTATGGAAATAGATGTGAAGATTTCTCAAAAAGCTGAAAATCTACCTGCAAGAATCAACTATACTACTCTTGGGTATATATTCAAAGGGTCCTACATCTTACTATAAAGACACTTGCATATCCATGTTTATCGCTGTTCTAGTCATAATATTCATAAATTGAAAAAAGTATAAGCATCTATCAACTGATGAATAGGTAATAAAATATAGTACATTTATTTAAGCACTGGAATATTATTCAGCTGTAAAAAATGAAATTATGAAATTTTCAGGTTAGTAGATGGAGCTGAAAATATTTAACCTGAGTGGGGTAACACAGATACAGAAAAATAAACATCATATATTTTCTCTCATTTGTGAATGTTAGCTTTGAGCCGCCAGATATATGTTGGTTGATTCAGTTATAATTTGTCAGCTTCTAAAATTATGAATCATATATTCTATTTGGAATACCCACAGACATCAGCAATATAGTAAGGGCCTATTCTGGGGAAGGGCCTTCAAAGAAAGTAAAATAAAACATAAAAAAGGGAAAACTTGTAGAAATAATCCACAATTTTTGCTGAGTGGCAGAATACAAAAATAAACTTTTTCTACATACCAATAGCAAACAATGAGTGTCAGAGTAAAGCCAATATGTTTGCATTTGTCTTGTTAGTGCTAAGCTTTAAGTCTTTATCAAACAAGAGGCCTTTTATTTTCTAAGACCTTAAGTTACCTTCCTTCCCTCATGGAGACCTTGTCAATGAACGTTTTCTTGCTTTCGTTACAAGGTCTTTCACCTTAGTTACAAAATATATTCCCAAGTGTTTCCCATTCTGAAGTTTTATAAAATTATTTGTAGTACATATTACTCTCTTTTTACTGTTCTGGATGAAGCATTACCTCACTTACTAAGATGTGGTCTTCACGCCTTCATTTCTGTATGTCCTTATTGCTTGGTTGAGAGAGCCACTTTTGCATGTTTCTTGCTTAACCATGCTTCCTGTTATGCCCTCACTTTCCCATACCTTCCTCCTTCTTCTTTCTTTCTTATTTTGTTCTCATTCTTTTTCTATTCCTCCCCCTTTTCTTCATCCCTTCCCTCCCTCTATCCCTCTCTTACCTTCCCTCACTCTTCCCCAGCTGGTTATTAACTCAAAGAATTCTTGACTCTCCAGCATATTTAAAGTCCTCAGTGCTCAAAGAATAATTATTGAAAGAGAATATGGTGTGCTATAATAATCATCTCATCATAATTTAAATTTTTCATTTTGGTCTTTATAGACATCTAGATTCCATAATACCTTATTTAATATTTTAAAATATTGATAAAACTCTGAAAGAACACAAACTTCTGTTTGTCCTTAGCTTGGATCTAAAAAACATAATAAAAATAAATGGTTTATGATTTTTCCCATCAACAGATCATCATTAACCTTATTTTCAGCCAATAGTAAAATGTTTAATTCTATACTAAGTCACAAACTATAAAAGGATCAAAGTTTCTGTTAGTCCTAAATAAATAATGACTCTAAAGCTAAATTTCCCCCAAAAAGATTTATATTAATCTGTTGTCAGAAGTTTATATAAATTGGCACTTAATTATTCTCTGGTTGTTTCATTTATGTTCCTTAAGATTTATGAATATTTTAGAAAGTTGCTGAAACAAATACTTTTGTTTTCTCTACATTTTCTAGAACTGTGGAGGACATGTGTGGACATGTGGTAAGTACTATGAAACCACAGATGTATTGTTTTTGCAAAATGTTTCTAAGCATCCAGTAAAAATGAAATCTAATCTATATATGTTTTTCTCCTTTCTGTGTTAGATAAGATTAAATGTAAGATGAACTATGAACTCCTTATTTCCACAAAAGTAATTTAGCAATGTGCTATGTTATTCTACATGCACACAAACCAATTGCTTAGTGTAGGCAGTGTTGATTTTGCACAATAGTATAACTATAATTATGACTAAAAGCTGGAACCATGCAGTGTAATGTAAATAATTGTTAGGAAAAGTGTAAAGGTGTAATAGAATTTTTTTCAAAATATTAAAAACTCTTACTGTTGGATATATTTAGAGAAAAAATATGCATTTTTCTATATTATTATCAAAAACTTTGGAAAATTGAATATTAAGAATATTAATATACATATGAGTGAGCATGTTGTTTAGACTGAACATGCTGCATTTATATAGTAAGTAATATACATGTGTGTGTATTACATATATACTTAAGTATATAGAAATAATTCATGAAAAAGAAGAATTTGAAAGAGATCAAGGGGATGATATATGAAAAAGGAGTATATTTGGAGGGAGAAAAGGAAAGTGGAAATGATGTAATTATAGTCTCAAAAAATAAAATTGAAAAATGCTTCATTTTATTGTAAAAATGACCTTAATTGTAAAAATGATCTTGGACAGTGTTTACCTTCTACTCTAATGATGTGCTTTATGAGGTGAAGCTGTTATCTCTGCTGTCTTTCTGCCATCCTCTCTAAGTTGATACCAACTCATTTATTCTGTTTACACAGCCCGTGTCTGAAAAGATTTTAGGCATCAGTTTAAGTGAAACTTGGAAAGTAAACTTGAAACTTGAAAGCTTTGAAAGTATCACTTCAGATGTCTAATATGATACCCTTTGTCAGTTACTTAACACAATTTCCAATTTTCCTCTGCAAGTTCAGCTTCATCAAAATCATCTACCTAATCTGAACAACAGCAACAATCTTATTACTGTTTCTGTTATAATTCCTTTACAGTAGTGTGTTCCATCAGAACTTCACTTCTCATGCTCCTTCCCTCACTCCCTCTGTTACCTTCTTTTTGACTCTTATTAGCCTCTTTTGATTACCCATCTTTGGGAATTGTCACATGAATTCATCACGAGGAAACCTGAAAGCAGCATAGCTAAAGTCATTGTTGTCTGTGCATTAATTGAATAACAGGTGCAGGGTGATCAGCTACCTCTAGGCTTGAAAAGAACCCCTGTGGTTGGCCATCTTCATGAGGACCATTTTATTTATGCAATTATTTGTAAACTACAGACCTAACAGTAAACTTTGTGGTCCATCCAATATTTCACAGCCAATATATCCTGGCAATAATAGCTTAAACTGCATTATTTGGCTTTTTAAAAAACCCCTAAAATGTAGTAATTAAATTCAATATATAGCAAGACTATAAAATTCTAATAAAACATGCCATTGTATGTATAATAGTAGTAGAAAAAGAGGAAATGATATACATTTGGAAAGAAAAAAGTGATTTAAGAGATTTCTGTTTGTTTTGACTCTGTCTTTTCCTTATTAAAGCTTTTTTTTTCTCAAGTCACCTAAAACTTTCCTGACCATCAATTTTAAACATGTGCATTTTTCTCTAAAAATAATTCTTTACTATATGATAATGACACAGACTGAGGGTTTGTGTTCCTCTGAAACTCATATGTTGCTGTGATTTCCCACTGGTATTGACAAGGGAACAATTCCTACAAAGATATCAATAAATGTGTCTACGAGAGGAAAGTGTTAGTGCCCTTCCTCTTTCTCTGCCCCATTTCTACAGCTGTAACAGACCAATACTTGGTCTTTGATCCATAGGACACAGAACTTGGTTCCAGCCCTGTTGTCTATGAGAATTTGCTGAAAATAATACAATTTCTTTCAATAACAAAGATGAGTAAATAAGATGACTTTTGAGACTTGTGATAATAGTTTAAATTATTATTTTTAAAGAGAGCTATTTCTAGTTTCTCACAATCTATTTTTTCAGTCAAATCAAACATATAAACTAATAAATGTCAATACCAATATGAATAGATAGTGATACATAGTAAAGTTTTAAAGGCTGATATATAGCTCAGTAGTACAGCACTCTGGGTATTTCCTTAACCAGATTTGTTCAATTAACCATACTGAGTCTTCCAGGTCTATCCAAAGACTTACCTAGTAAGATAATCTTGAAAGTATAGTGAGACTCAGAGTTATAAGCTGCTCTATTAGCCATGGACTGAATTTTTATGTCTCTGGTTATAATCTGTGGCAATATAGCTATAATTCTCATAGGAGGCAATCCTTTTTTAAAAAAAAATTTCTAAAAAATTAATTTATTTATTTTAAATCTTGGCCACAGTTTCCCTCTCTCCTCCCATCCCTCCTCTGTTCCCATTTTGCAAACTACTCCTTTTTCTGCTTCTGTTTACTAAAGGACAGATATCCCATCAGTATCAACACAACAAGGCATTATCAAGTTGTAGTAAGAGGAAGCATCTCTCCATGCCTAGAAGAGATTTCTTGAGGAGACCATTCTATAGCCTTTCATGCTGTGTTCTGTCCAGCTGATGCTCAAGTACAGTGGTGGGACAGTAGTATAAAGCACTAGATGGGAACTGTTGACAATTAGGAGCTTCTGTCCATAAACCCAGAGGCATTAGTGAAAGAGAAAGGGTCCAAGATGGCCTGAATTCCTCAATAAGGTCAGTAACTGATGACTAAATTAAGACCACACTTCTATTTTAAGTATCATCCACTCCCAATGAATTACATTTACCTTATGTATTACCTTTAGTTTTCTACAATGTAGATCATTCCATTTAATTGCCAAGTGTTACCTCAAACTGTAGCAGGAAATCAAAAGCTACCCATGTAAACTCTGATGACCTCAAGAAACCGGAGCCAGGCAGGGTGTGGTCAACTAAAAAGAGCCAGGGACGAAGAGAGAGCCTGATTGCTTTTTAGATTTATTTGTAGCATGGTTGAAAAAGACTGCTCAGTGGCACTCTCCTGTGCGCTGCTTCTTCCTTTCCCCCTCTAAATACCCTTTATACTGTAAGTGTCTTTAAAATAATAAATATTACCCAAATATATACATATAGTGGCCTGATAATTTCCATGATATCTGGTGGCCCAATGTGGTGTGCTGTTTTTATAAGATAGTTTCATATCATGTCTTTAACAAGAATTTCAGATGGACTTACTCAGTACTATGAGAATGGTTATACATGTTTATAGTTACTTCATTAGGACTTAACCATTTTTTTAGTCTTACAGGACCCCACAGAGATACCATCACCCAAAAGCCAGCATAAAGCAACCTAATAAATAACTACGTCCCTCTCCCGATAAGTTTGTCATCTGAGGAAAGGTTATAGACAATTATCATTTTGATAAGATAGTTATAAGTTAATCTTGGGTAGAGGATAAAATGATATTATAAATGTAAAAACTTCTTTCAAAAAAATAGGTAGAAGATCATTATACCTACCTACAAACGATTAACCAAAAGATAAATAAAAAATAAATTGCCATGACACAGATGCTTATAAATTAATAAAATAAAAAATTAATCTATATGTTTGATTAAGATAATATGTGTATTAATACAAAGTTGACCATGGTACCAATGTTTATATATTGATAC
The DNA here is from genome assembly GCA_004025045.1 of Sigmodon hispidus. Taxonomy (NCBI): domain Eukaryota; kingdom Metazoa; phylum Chordata; class Mammalia; order Rodentia; family Cricetidae; genus Sigmodon; species Sigmodon hispidus. The sequence goes on from PVIH01003855.1 coordinate 79,746, forward strand.
AAATAAAAAATTAATCTATATATTTGATTGAGATAATATATATTGAAACAAAGTTAAATATATAATTGCCTATTTTACACATGTGTCTACCTCTGTTTAAAATATTTTGCACATTGATGTATATTAAGTACATTGTCATTTCCATAATGCAATTTCTACCTCCAATTATTTATGCTAGTCATAACATTTATTGTAATATATACACAAGTTGTTTTATATAACTCTGTTTAGATATTTTGTACAATGATATATAGTTAAGATATTGTTGTCATTTGATACAAAATATATATCTTAGTTAATATTCATAAAATTGTCATACTTAAAATTATTATATAAGAGTTGTACACTCATTCTTAAAATGCCTATTCTTACAATATAAGCTTTACTTTCTTGGTTGACAAAAATTACAGATTACGACTACTCAGATTTGCCACCTAACAGTCAAGATACTCAGGCTTTTCAAAAACATGTTAAAATATAACAAATAGATAGGCATCTTCAACCACTTCATAGACTGAGAGAATATGGCATTCAAGATTTTGTTATCTAAAATTTGGCCTTGAGAGCCACAACTCCTGGCATCACTATTCCTTTCCTGAGGTAGTGTTGAGCGTCTCAGATATCTTGCAAAGAGACTGTCTTGTTTGGTGAATAATGGCCTGAGGGGCAAAAGACTGCACTTGCCCCGACTGCTGTCAGTGTGCACACTGCCCAATATAGACAAGCAAGATAAAAGATAGAGACTGCTAAAGCCTGCATGGACAAGATAAGACGGTCTTACTCAAAAATACCCTGCTTCTACAGAGACTTGTTAGACATCCTAGGCTAGTAGCCAAAAGGGTAGATGTTCCCACTGTACAGAGAAGTGGTAGATGACTGTCCAAGTAGTTAACTGTTGTCCTCTTCTAAATCTTAAAAGTTACTCTCTCATGCTTCTGACCTTCAGGTAATATGTTCTCCTTCTCAGGTCTCAATGAGGTTGAAGACTAGATAGTTAAAGTTGTTATTACTTCACATCTCAGCAAAAACATTCAGGTATTAAAACTTTATTATTCGAGATAAACAGCTTTGGAACAATCCCTGTGCATTGCTTTGTATCAACATTCTAGACATTAAAATGCACATTGTATTTGTTGTTTGTTAGTTGTAGTTTGACCTCGCTTTTGTTAGTGCCTTTCCCTTCCCCGACACAACCTTACGATTATCCCTATAATATATAGTTTTATACTTAGTTTAGAACTTTCTTATTTAGACAAAAGGGGGAGATGTAGCGGGAAATTAAAAACTACCCAGGTAAATTCTGATGACGTCAAGGAACCGGAGCCAGGCAGGGCATGGCCAACTAAAAAGAGCCCGGGACTAGAAAAGAGCCTGAGACCATTTTAGATCTGTAGCATGGTTGAAAAAGACTGCTCAGTGGCACTCTCCTGTGCGCTGCTTCTTCCTTTCTTCCTCTAAATACCCTTTATACTGTAAGTGTCTTTAAAATAATAAATATTATCCAAATATATACATATAGCGGCCTGATAATTTCCGTGATACAAACCACTAAGCAGTCATGTAGTCCCACTTCAGATCATATGCTATTCCTCCTGAGATGCCTTTACTCCTTATCACCTGCTCTGTCTCATTCACTTATTTGTGGAAGAATTTGCTGAGTGCTTGTGACCTGGATGCTTTCTGCCCACTGTCTAGGAGCCTATCAGATTAGAGATTCATGTAAGGGGTTAGGGAATACAGAGAAGCATTGTTCAGTATTTCTTTGGGGGAAATATTGATATAAAGGGCAATAAGGGTCGGCACCAATTCCAGAAACATCCACTCTTTATTTCTATACTGGCTATCCCTCCTATTGGTAATATTAATTAGTGTGTCATATAACTTGAGTTTCTTGCCATTGCTTACATTGTTTAAAGAGATTGTACACAGTTAGGGCCTTTGTATACAATTCCACAAAGAAGAATAAAGGTTAGTACAAAAAAAATCTACAAACACTTTAAATCTTTAAACCTAAAGATCAAATAGTCTAAGTTTAAAGACTGAAGATGAAATGGTGAGCACTAAAGGATAATGCATTATTATAGGTAATGAATGGAAGGTTTGACTTTGCAACCACACTGATAATGCCAGACACAAAGTATGAAGAGCCTTAAAATATAGCAGCATTAAACATATGAGATTTTATTTTTATATATCCAAAATATTAAAAAATTAAAAAATAGTGTATTGGTTGTTTAATTATGATGTGTTGATCTCTTTGCCAAATCTTAACCAACACTGTGAAAATTATAAAACTGACGGTAGTACCTACCATTTAGCAGATTTTTACCATGTTCCAGGCATGATGCTAATGCTATTTTTTAACCTCAAAAAGAAATTCTGCAAGGTAAGTAGTACTGAGAGCATAACAAAAATGTTTTAGCAACTTATCCAATATCACATAGTAAACAAAAAGGCTAAAACTTTTAGCCTAGTCTGACTATAAATTGTTAATCATTTATCTATACTGTACAAGTCTCATATTTAGGCATAAGCTTAAGAAAATGAATCAGATTGATCAGGCATGTTCAGGGTGGTATGGCATGTGCAGTTTGTGGAGCATCTTGCAGTAGGTTCAAACTATGTTCCTGGTGCATGAACTGAGAGATCTCAGAGCCTACTTTCTACAGAGGAATACCTAACCCAGCCTTAATACTGGGATGAGGGATTCAGACCTACCTCAACTGGATATGCCAGACCAAACTCACTCATACTGGGACTCCTTGCCTTCCTTGGGGAATGGATGAGAGGATGGGGTGAGGGGAGGCTGAGGGAGGACTGGGAGGGAGGGACGGGGAGAAGGGCAGGGAGGGAGAGCAGAGGTAGATATGAAAAAAACTTTTTAAATTAAAAAAGAATCATCATTTCTTTAATATTTTGTATTAGGACAACAATAAGAAGGTGAAATAATAAGTTTAATGCTATCTATTAATAAATTAATAAATGTCTTCAGGGACTGAGTATCTGGTGAGGAAACAAACAAAAATAACCCCCACATATTGAAATGCTAACTTAACTTACTAATCAACTACAAGTAATGAACACATCAGGTAAAACTTATTTTAGTATTGCAAATAAAATGAAATTTTACTTATTGGTCTGTTAATCAATTAGAACTTTCATTTTAAAGTGTTTGTAAGCCAATTCACAAAGCTATGTAAATATCATCTTATGGCTACAGGACTGCATTGATGGCTTTTACTGATAAGATCAATAAATACGCTACAAACTCAGGAGCTGCTGAATACAAAATTTGCCCTTTGTTTTACAAGTCCAGCTACTATTTACACAACTTGATATTATTTGCACCACCTTCCCAGAGACTGCCAACCTGCTTGAGTTCTTTGTTCAAGAAAAACCCCACCATACCAGCCTGCTGTTCTTCCAGCTGCTCTGTCTGCCACTGTTATTGTCCCTATAGTCATTCCCAGGCTGTGCTGTTTCAATAGTTCTCTCAGTTGTTCATATAAATATAAGGTTTAGATCCTAGTTCTTTCACCATATACAGACACCATATGGACTCTATTATCTAAATTGTGTGAGGGACAAAATCAATGCTTCATCTGGTCAGTAATAAAATGGGGTACATTAGATAGATATATATCAAGCAATGCAGTAAATATCTTTAGTGCAATAATTTCCAAAATAGTCAGTATGACTATTAGAATAAGGAATTATTACAACTAGCTCTCTCACTATTATTAAAATGGGTTAAATAAGTCAATTTCACAAAATGGATTGTACTACCATTTTCATGTATGTATGACTGAAAAAACATAAATATATTCAAATCATTATTGGATTTGTATAGCTTAATAAAATTGGTAAAATTTGTCATATTTTAATTGTTTGAATTTCACACATGCTTGTATGTGGTTTTTGTCAAATCCATTTTCATTTCCTGATCTCCAATTCCTCACCTGTCTCTGTCACTACCACTCCTTCTCACCTCTGTGTGTGTGTGTGTGTGTGTGTGTGTGTGTGTGTGTGTGTGTGTTTGTATTTTGTTCTAACTGCGTCCGCTAGCTTGTGCATGGGTACAGGCTCACCCACAGGAACACACGTAGGCCCTCAGGGATTGCTTCCCTCAAGATCAGTCATTAATGTCTCCTCAGGTAATGGTGGAGCTTCACAAGCACTATTCCCTCACATACTTGATTGTACTGGCTTGATCTAGTGGAGGTCTTGTGTATTCCATCACGTTTCCTGTGACTACATTCTGCATGTAGAATGGCCCTGTCATGTGTGGAACACACTGTTTTTCTGCAGTGGTTCACTGCATCTGCCTCCTTCAATATTTCTGTCCTATTTCCTATGATGATTCATGAGAAAGAGACTGCCACAGATGTCCCTCTTAGGGCTGACCATTCCACAGTCACTTATTTTCTCCACATTGATTTGTTGCTTGTCAGTGCTAACACCATTTTTTGTAAAAGGCAGCTTCTTAGATGAGAGTTGAGGGATGTACTAGTCAATGAGAATTAATATCATATCATCAGGGTTCAGGTGAATATTCTGTCCACTTAACAGAGCAAAATGTCAAATTTTCTTTTCATGTCTAACAACCTTAATAGCCTTGGGTTCTTGGCCCAGTTAACACTGCTAGGAGGTATAAATTGTCTTATGAAGTTGGCATTAAAGCCATCCAGAATGTGGGTAATGTCTCATAATATAATTTTCAACTAATGGAGTTTTACATTTTTGAAAATTTAATTATTTTTTGAGTGTGTGTGTTTGATATTCTGATGGTGGGTATGTCTGTGTACTATATACATGTCTAGTGTCTTTGGAAGTCAGAAAAGCATATCACATTCTCTGGAACTGGAGTTACAGATAGTTGTGAGCTACCATGTGGATTTTGAGAACTGAACACCAGTCCCACAGAAGAGTAGTTATTGTTCTTAAAGTCTAACCCAGCCTCTCATAACATTTTTAAGCACACATTTTAAAAATTATTATTTCTGGAAAGCTGATCTAAGAGTAATTCTCAAAATGAGGACAATAGGAAGTCACCTTCAACAGGAAAGACAAAAAGGATGGATAGCACTAGCAGAGATAAGAGAATGGAGTTTCCCAGGCAAGCAGAATCTTAAGAGGTGCCTAAGCAGGGATGGGGGGAAGGTGGGGGGTAGGGGGCAGGGATAAGATGTAAAAGTGCACACAGAATTGTGTTTAGCTAGGACAATGACAAATGCAGGTTAAAGGCATGTGCTTAGTGGTGAAAGAATGGGTGTAATTGTAAACACTTGTGCCACAATGCTCATCCTCACAAGCCTGCATCTTCCACAGGCTTCACTCATTGGCTTCAGCACTCCATCAACCTGTTATTCTTTCTCTGAAGCTGTGAAATGATTATAACCACTAGATGTAATTTGCCAAGAATTCATTCACCAAGCCAATAGCTGCAAATTGTGTACCTGGTAACAAATGGATGCAAGGAAATCTATCCTGGCAATTGTGGGAATAAAGTGTGAAACTAAGTATGAGCTTTCAGGAAAAAATTTCATCTTAATGAAAAAGGGTTAGAGTAAATGAAGTCAACATTGCTTTGGGGAAATTCAGGCTGCCCCCAGGAGGGAAAAGAAAAGGTAGGTATGGTGAGTTTTCAAGAGTTCTGGAGTCTACCAATATACTAACTATTACTTTTCTTCTTTCTTTCTTTCTTTCTTTCTTTCTTCTTTTCTTTCTTTCTTTCTCCCTCTTTCTCTATCTATCTGTCTATCATCTATCTATCTATTTTGTGTATATGGAAGCCATATGTTATTCATTTATTGCCTTGGTCAGGTAGAGCTCTTGAGCAAAGCACTGACTTTGACTTTTGCTCAGAGTTCCATTTCTAGCTTCCCAAATTCTCTATCAGTACTATGAGGTATAGAAATCCTGGGCAGGAGAAAGGCAGACTTTCCTCAGGACTTGACATATTTGTAACTTTATATGCTACATGTGTTATTATGTTTTATATTATGTTACTATATTATTATGGTTTCTTTTATTTCTAACCTCAGCATTTAAAAAAAAGCAAAATTTAAAAATGCAAGAAGAAATCAGCTAAAGCAAAAGGGAGGCTAACTGCAGCTCTTCACCTCCCCCTATTTATTTCTAGTTCTGCAGCAGGCCACCTGCTAGGACCTCCTTTTTTTTTTCCTCTCCCCCCATCTCCAGTGAATCACGCAGGTCATCCCCTCCAAACTTCCACTACACTCATTGCTTTGTCCAGTCCCCTACTCCAGAAGGTATTCCCTGAGACCCCACTGGCCACAGAGGCTAACTGTGGTTCTTCATTTATCCCTCCTATCTTTCTATGTAGCCCCCCACTCTGTAGCAGACCACCTGCTGCAACCCCCTCCTCCTCCCCCTCCTCATCTCCAGCCATTATGCATATCTTCTCTACCCTTCCTTAGCACACATGCTGTTATCTGAGTTCCTAACTCCTCTGAGTTCCTAACTCCTCTGAGAACACACCAGTCAGGATTGCAGGAGAATCAAATAGGTCAGGAAAGCAGGTAAGAGAGCATCAGATCTCATTTCTCCTTCTTCTCCTCTATATCAATTTCTCAATCTCATACCAAACTCTGTATTGGACCTTGTACTGTGAGCTTTCTTCACTCTCTGCTCCATTCTCAGGAGACTAAGCAAATTCTGGTAAAACACCCTGTGTTCCTCCTTCTTGTGGAGCTCCTCAGAACATACACCTAGCCCATCTTCATTCTTAAGTGTCAGCTCTCAAAACCTAGAATGACATTTTACTGAAAACCCCAAGGGGGCACACATATGAGTATCTCAGAATTTCCTAGCAACTAACACACAGCCTCTACCCTAAGAACAATATCCATGGTTTGTATTCACTCATATGTAGAAACTAGATTTAAAGCAATGGATAACCAGACTAAAACTCACAGCTTCAGAGAAGCTAGCTAACAAGAAGGATCCTAAGAGAGATGCTTGGATCACCCTGGGAAGGGAAAATTGATGAAATCTTTTGAGTAAACAGGAGATGAGGGAGGTAATAGAGGGAAAGTTATGGGGAACCAGAAAATCTTTTTAGCAAAATAATAAAAAAGTTTCCCTATGCTAAAAAATTACAAGGTACAAGAAGCTTACAGAACACCCAAATAGACTGGACCAGAAAAGAAGGTCCCCTCAGCTCATAACAATCTCAACACTAAAGGTACCAAGCAAAGGATATTAGGGGCTGCAAGGGAGAAAGATCAGGAAGCATACACAGGCAGACCTTTTCAAATATCACCTGTTTTCTCAGTGGAGACCTAAAGGCAAAGCCTGAACAGATGTTCAGACTTTAAGAGACCACATATGCCAGCCTAGACTGCTATATCCAGCAAAACTTTCATTCACAATAAAAGGAGAAAATAAGGCATTTCATAATAAAATCAAATTTATGCAATATTTACCTACAAATTCAGTCCTACAGATGATTCTAGAAGAAAAACGTCAGTGTAAAAATAACCACACCTAAGAAAACACAAAGAATAAATAATCCCAAGTAAGCTAATCAAAAGATGGAAAACACACACACACACATAGCACACAATAAAATAACAGAAATCAACATACAGTGTTTATCTATCTCACAACAGCAATCATCTCAGTTCTTCAATAAGAGAATACAAATTAATATAAAGTGTGCAAATACAGAATTTATCCTTCTGTTGCATCCAAAAAAACACACCATAACATTAAGAATAGATATCATTTCTGGGTAAAATGGGAAAAAAAAGAAGGAGAAATGGAAATACTATGCCAGGCACAAGCCCTTCAGTTAACTGTGGTGTTGACCTAAAAGATATGCTAGGACAATGGTGTCACAAAGGTTGAGAGGTAACCATCCAAAAATCTGACTTGGCCTAAGTACTATTTGATGAGATGGAATCCATGCCCAGCACTTCTTGGGTAACCAAAATTCTGAGACCTGATAGCGTAGGAAACTAGGGAAAACCAAATACTACTGTCCCAAAACAATTTGCAATGAAATGACTCCTATTGACATTCTACTAGACCCTTATACCAGTGTCTTACTCCACCATCATCAGAGAAGCTTCCCTCCTGAAGCAGATGGAAACAAATACAGAGACCCACAGCCAGATGCTATATAGAGAGACCTTGGAATATTCAATCCTAAATGAATGTCTCCATCACATCTGTTTGCACAGTGTTCCGGGATCACTGCAGAGGAGGAGGCAGGAAGAGTGTAAAAGCCAGAGGGAATGGAGGACACTGAGCAAATGAGGCCCACTAAGTCAAGGGAATCTTTGTACATATGAACTCCCAAAGATTGAGTTATCATTCTCAGGGTCTGCATGGGTTTGCACCAGATAGGAATCTAATACAGATCCAAAACCTCTCTCCAAGTGATAACCGCTTGCAAATGAAAATGTTGGTTTTCTCCAAGGTTGTCAGTGTCACCAGGAAAACTAACTACTCTTTACGATAGGCTACATGTTTGGCAGTAGATGGCCAATAGAAAGTGAACTCAAAGATATCTTTAGAAGTTCCTTGTTTCATAATGTCTTTTAATGTATTTTTAAATTTTTATCTACATTAGCTTTACTTTTATTTTATTTATTTTCTCTTTTTATTCCATAGGTCCTTTGTGTATATAGTATGGCTTATAGTTAATTGTGCTTATGGGATCTCTGAGTCTGTGCACAAGTGGGTCTCTCTTTCTTGTGCCACCTCTTGAACTCTTTTCCTTATATGTATTCATTTTGTTCAATCCCAATGTTTTTGTTTTTGTTTCATCTCATTATATTTTATCTTATTTCTTATCCTTTAAAAGCATGTTTGTTTTCTTATAAAAGATAGAAAAGGGGTGGATCTGGATGAGAGGAAATGGGAGACTTAGAGTTGGAGAATCCATAACCAGGATATATTTATTTTGTGAGAAAAAGACATCTATTTTCAGATACAGGAAAAAAAGAAGTCATTTATTCAAACATACAAAATCAAAGCAGGTAACATTGGAAGTTTACAGTTGTTTTTATATTTCTTGGAATATCTGTGCATTATAATTTACATGATGTTTCAACAATACATTTTTTATTATGCTTTTCTCTACCATGTCATTTATGTGTTTGTCTATTTTTGTTTTGTTTTGTTTTGTTTTGTGTGTGTGTGTGTGTGTGTGTGTGTGTAATTGTGGTACTGGGATCACACTCAGAGTCACATACATGCTAGGCAAGACTTGACATTAATTTCTATATCATCATAAATATTGTTTATAATTGCAAGAGTGCTTGATTCAGTCTACTTATCATAATTCAGTTTGTTAGTCTGCATCTTGCCCTTGAAAGTCTTGAACATGTAGAAGCCTATGATGAATATTAAAATGTCATGCTGCCATAACTTGTTTTATTTTTATTCTGGAAGCATAAGTTTGAATGTATATTACTTCTGTACTCATAATAATATGTGTAATTAAGATAATTTTATATACCCACATTTGATCAATAAGGTAATTAATTTTTTTGTTTTCAGGACTAGTTGAAAGAAGATAAGGAACTAGGTACTGAAGTTTAATTCTTAGGTTTTAAAGACCCTTAACTTGATTTAATAGAATAGCAGTGCTTACAACCACATGTTGATAAGAATAAGTTATATGCCATAGGTTAAAAACAGACAAACAAGCAATACCCAAATCCAAGTGACTCATTTCAACAAAGATACAACTGAAAGTAGTGTGGGAATCCATGTTATATTTTTTTAGAATACAGACTAATAAAACTTTCATGCATAATATTGCTCTAAGTAGAATGATCATGAGAGCCACAGGTTACTTTAAAAGGTTCTGTTTATATCTCATTAGATATACTAAGGGCTGAGATGCAGCAATATATAATTATATCTTTCCGTAGAAATGGAACTAGAATAAGGAAACCTGGATTGTTACACAATTAACCTATTTATGAACTGAATTGTGTACCCCCCCCCAAGCCTGCTGAAGTCACAATTATAAATACGTTATAACAGGACTGTGTTTGAACACAGGACCTGTAGAGCACTAATAAGATTACACGAGGTCATATGTTACAAATTCAACAGAGTTCTTAGAAATAGAGGGGAAGTATCTACACAGAGACGTGAAGAGTATGACACAAGAGGGGTGGTGGTCATCAGCAAGCATGGGCAAATTTGCTATTTTGTTTGAATCATCCTATCTGTGGAATTATGCTATGACTATCCTAAAGATTAAGAAAAGTCAAGTATAGCATATACTCATGAAACTATGTGTGGATAGTTTTCTGATTTCTTCAGCATTGTGGACTGTAATTTGAAAAGAGGATGATGGAGAAAAAATGCAATAACACAAGGGAGTCATTTAGCATAATTCATCTAAAAATTTCTTGATAGTTTATATGAAATTAAAGTATCTGTAAGCACAAATATATTTCTCGCTATATTTAGACATACAGCACACATTCTGTCAATGTGAAAAGTAGGGTCCATTTTTCAGGTTAGTCAATTAATTGCAAGGAATACTTATAGCACTAAAATATCTTTACATGATGAGTTTGATATTAAGTTACAAGTATTAAGTTGATATTAAGTTGGATATTAAGTTTCTTATCAAAAGTTATTTAAAGGGCAAAGGTGTGGTAGAAACCTTATGAACAACAGAATGGATATAGTTTTTTGATCAATGAAGATGAAAATTCTAAGTTTGGAGCAATATGGAATAAAATTCTTTGTAACTAACATTTCTAAAGAATGAGAACACTTGCTGAACCTTCTACATTTTAGAAGTTCCTAGCTATAGTAATATAGATATCATGCTCCTTAGAAAAGTTATTCTCATCAGAAAAAAGTTAACATGCTATAGGCAGCACACAAAACCACAAAATTTGGGGCTTATTACAGCACAAAACAGTGAGAGATGGTACACACATTGAGTGATTAAATTTTGTGAGAAGTACTGTCCTATTTATTCTATTTAGTGTTCATACTGAATTAGATGTTACAATTTTTAAGGAATCTTTAAATGAAATATTTTCTTAAGATCTTAAAACCTATTTGAATAATAACACAATTATATGAGGCATCTCTTGGGTACAGTTAGCCAGTATTTTTTTTAAAAAAGATACTTTATTAATGATAAAATTTCTAAGCAGGAGAAAACAAGGATTGCAAGAATAATTTCATAGATATCTTTGAAAGCCTGATATACATAAAACCAAAAAAAACCCGACCCCTCATTATGTCATTAAAATTCTGGAAATCATACTTTGATCAGTTCTAAATGCATATCATCCTGACCTATCCTTTCTAATACAATCCAATTACAGAGGAGTATATTCTACACCACTAAACTCTATCTCGGGATGAGAATTAATGCAACTGTGTCATCTAGACTATCAGAGTTCATACATTCTATTAATGCTAATTGCATTTATAAAATGCAAATTAGTTACTTCCCTTTCATTTGTGTATTTATGTTAATGTGCACAATTTAAACTAAAACAAAAACCACAAGCCAATAATCTACATATAAAATGAAAATGATTAGCTTTTGTTAATTGCTGTAGTAATGGTATAGGGCCCCAAATACTCAGAAGCTCTAATTTTCCAGTTTGTTTATTTATTTTTTTCTTCTAGCTTTATAAAAATAAATTCATCTGTGCAGGGTTAAACAACTTCAGATCTCAACATTTATCTTGGGAAATTTTAAAAATCTCTGTTAGAAGTTTGGCTCAGAGGCTAAGAAATAAACAGAAAGTTGACAGATGGAAAGAATAATATTGGTACTAATTAAAATGAAGCAGAAGATGACACCATTTAAAAACTTTCTCAAATGCTGCCTTTACCATGGAAGTCACATACACACAGTGCAGGGAAGTAGTAAAATGTCAACACTCTCTAGGGCAGGCAGATTCTCAAGTTCAGCCTTTTGCTAGTTCAGGTACTTCAGGCAACTTGCTCAACTCTAGGCTCATCTACGAAGTCTTTAATAGTCATATATACCTCCTAAGATTCCTATCAAGACAGAATGGGGTAATTTAACTGATTGAATGTGTTTTCTCTCCACCTGTACCAATGTTGAGGCTTAGACCTCAATCTGGCTATGCTGGTAGCTTGGAACTTTGAGGGAAGCATTTAGATCATGCAGATATTGACCTCAGGAATAAATAGATGCTCCAGTTTTGATAGTGAGGTCTTTCTCTTATTGAAGTACATCAGTTACATAGGCAAAAAGTGACATAAAGCTAGCACCATGTTCTTGCAACTTACAAACTCTGGAAACATAAGAAAACAAAACAAAAAACTCTTTGTAAAAAACATAAATTTCCAGCTCTTGAGGATTATATAAAAGCAACAGAAAATAGAAAATTTTTTAAAATATACAATACAGTTATATTGCTCAATCAAAATACCTATCATTGTCATATATAGCAATCAACAACTATCAATACCTGTTGATAAATAAAATCAATGCAAGTCAATAAAGCAAAACTTGTACCACAGAGGGACATGTCTGAGAGACTGAATTTATTTTTGTAAACTGATTTCAACACCACAATAAAGGTTATTAGACAAAGAATGTAAAGTTTTTTCCTGTGACAAAGATATATATAGATTTACCTGTTAAAAATTATCATCCCAAGCTCCCAGCTCTAAAATTGGACAATATGTTCTGTGGATTTTATCAATAATGAAACTTCCAGGTTTTTCTCTACCTGTTCTTTTTGTCACTCCTGGTGTCAATAAAACTAGGTCGCTTTGCTGAGTAAGACTGGAATTTTAAATTTGTCTTATGAACCTTCACTTCCAAATCAGTGCTAAGCAAGTCAACTGGACAAACAGAGTCAGGTAAAGCCATCTTTCCTCTCTGGTATTTTTATGTGCAAATGGTCATTTACTCTTAGGAAAGATGGAGTATGGGATCAAACTCCCAGGTTTGGCCATGAATTAATATGTAAGGACTTGAAGGTCCTTAAATCTCATTGTATTTATTTGCTGGTCATATAACACTAAACAGGACATGTAACTTCACAGAAGTTTTATTTAATAACACATAAGGTGACAAAATAATTCTTTACTTATGTTGATCTGTTGAGATGATTTTGTGAAGGGTCCCATGTGGGATGCCTTGTACACAAAAGAGTTGCTTATCTGTGCAGGTCACTCTAGCTCTTGCCCTCTAACAGGAGGACTTCGTTCTCACTACATTCTAGAGGACCTTTGTCTTCATTATCATCCTGCTAGGATCTCTTACCTGCTGTTTGTCTTTCCTGAGGGTGCTGGAAATTGTTTTTCCTCTTTTTAATCCATGAAAGGAGATATGAGCTTTTTATTCTTGCTTCCCAGGTTTCCTCAAATGAAAAAAAAATTAGAAACAAAATATCACAAAACTCTCACTGTTTGTTTCCTTCAAGAATAGTTAAAATATATTTAAGTGTTAAGCGTTACAATAATAAAAATTCCAAGTTTCAAATTTTACAATGCCATGTAAGAATTTTGAATAATACATCTATTATATAGATACTTGGAAATACAAAAACTGTGGAATTTTTAAGTATATGGGATATAAAGTCACCACAGAACTTTATTTCAATAAGGCAAGGACTATGTTACTTTTATCCTGTCTATGTATAGACAGTTATTATTTTTATATTTTTTGTAATCAACCAGTGCATTTTCCTGTCTGTTTCCCTTCCCTCTGAAAAGATCTAGAGAACTGATTAAAGACATAAGTAAAAACTTGATAACCATGGCTTTTAGCATGTTACCCAGGGAATGGAAAATGTTTGGATAAGGGGAGAAAGGAAGGCATTTTTGTTCTTGGCCTGCTATCCAAGAGAAATTTTAGCATTGACACTATCTTTTCAAAATCTTACTGTCATACAAAAGAACAAGTGTAATTTGATTTAAATGTGTCTTTATATAAACAAATGTATGAAGATGTATAAATATAGATAAGTAAAAATAGTCACATGTTTATGAATATATGTAGTATATATATTTACCTTTTCTGGATATTTTTTAAATGATCCAAAATAAAACAAGATATCAAAAAGAATATTATATTTCTAACCTTATTTTTAAAATTTTGTCTTAAGGCATTAAAACCTAGAAGTAGAATTAAATTCTCTGAACAGTGATGTTGATAAAAGTACTTGACTAATATTTTTTCTGTCATTAGTAATCAGTACATGAAAATATGAAAGAGAAAGGAGAGGCAAATTGTAACTTCTATCCTGCTTCTTAGCTTCTAATTTGATTTGGCTGTGCCTATAAATGTTTTATCTCGCTGTACTTGAGACTGTCAAAACAAATATTTTTAGCCTTAAATCTGGCAACTGAGGATAACATTTTGATTTTAACTTTTGTTTACACAAGTTGAATAATCAAGAGCACAATTGTGATGGATGTTTGGTCCATTGTAAAGTACTTCTTAGGTTTGAGAAAATTTCTAACCCGTGCACCTTATTTCTTAATAATTGGATGAATTATTCTTAATAAAACCTAAAAGTTCCTCTCATCACTTAGTCTCTTTGGAAGTTAGAGTTGCTGTATGATCTAAGCTATGTTAACTTTGTGTGCACAGATTCAGAGTAAATAGAAGATCCTTTCAGTGCTGGTGGTGGCAGAGCTGGCAGAATGCTAGATTCCAAGAACAGACAATCCATGGTTTGATCATCCCTAGTCTAATATAAATGTTTAGGATATACTGGAACCATTATATGAGCGTGTGATTTCTTCCTAGTGACTTCAGTACCCTCACATGAGTTAGGACATGTTTTTCAGTGTGTTCTGTTTAATGTCTAATTATCCCTATATTTGCTTATTTTCAAGGTTATGTGTTTCCTTCTGTTCTGTATTAGTTACTTTTCTATTGCTGTGAAAAAACACCACAACCACAAACAATTTACAGAAGGAAGGGCTTATTTGGGCTTACAGTAACAGAAGGATGAGATCATCAGGTAAGGGAGACATGGAAGTCCTCATTGGTGAGAAGCAGAGCGTTCACCTCCTCAGCTGAAAGCATGAAGTAGGGTAGGGGGGAGGTAAACTGGAAGTAGGTGAAGCATCTACCTCACAAAGCCCTTTCTCAATGATATGCTTTCTCTAGGTTGTTTGTAACCTCTACTTCCTACCAAACAGTATCATCAGCTGAGGACCACATGTTCAAATACCTAAGCCTCAGGGAGATATTTCTTATTATAAACACCACACTTTCCTTCTTTTTTCCAGCCTTCCTATAAAATATTACTTTATACTTGTGAATATATGTTACTGTGATTGGTTTAGTAAAGAAGCTTACTGGCAGTCACTAGACAGGTTAAGGTTAGGCTGGAGAACCAGACCGCGGATGTGGGTGTAGTCATAAATTTCTCTGTCCCATCCTGCCAATTCGACAGCCATTTTATCCCAAATAGAAATATAGAGGCTTGTATTAGTTATATTATACAATGTTTGGTCTATGGCTCTTGCTTATTAATTGCTAACTTTAAAACTAACTCATGATTATTATTCATGTTTAACCATGTTGCTTTGTATTGTTTTCTTCAGTGCAGCATTCTCATCTTCTTTTCTCTGCATTTGGCTCACATCATTTTCTGCTCTTCCTCTTCCCAGAGTTCTCTTAGTTGGGTAGACCCATAATACTTTCTGCCTGCCTTCTGGCCAATCAGTGTTTTATTAAATGAATACAAATGACAAATATTTACAGTGTACAAGAGCATTCTCCCACCCATGAGGAAGGGTTAACCTGTTTAATATAAATGGATTAACTTAAGTATAAGAGCTAGTTAGTAATAAGCCTGAACTTTCGGCTAAGAACTTAAAATTAGTGCTAAGTTTTCTTGTAGATTTTTAGGAACTGGTTGGCCTGATGGGATGACCCAACCTATGCCTTCCCATTTTCCCTTCCTTTCTTCCCGTCCTTCGTCTACATTTCTTCCTTGTACTCTCATTCCCTCATAGCCCAAGATGATTGAATTTTTAGAAATATCATAAACTATTTAAGGCTGACATGAAATCTCTATAGACAGAAATAATTGAAAGTTTTATTTTAATTTCTGTGATACATTATCTTTAGTCTGAAAAAAATTCAGTACATTCTTAAATGTTAAATTACATAAATAATTTTGAAAGTCACCATAGAAAAATACTTTATTGTGAAAAATGAAAGTTTTTATATGAGTTTCTTGATAAGATATTTGAAATATATTAATTCCAATAAGAAAAATTACTTCTAAAGATTTTCAATAAAAATACATTTTTTTTTGTAAAATGGGTATTATTTTATGTATGTGTGTTGGTTCATTTTACGTCAACTTAACACAAGTTAGAGTAATTTGGGAAGAGGGACTCTGATTGAGTAAATGCTTCCATAAGACTGCCCTGTAGACAAGTTTCCTGGACTTTTTCTTATGGGGAGACCCAGTTCATTAGGGTGGTGTTCTACTCTAACAGTCTTGAGTGCTATAAGAAAGTAGGCTGAACCAGATTTAAGGAGAAAGCCAGTAAGCAACATTCCTCGATGTATTCTGCTTCAGTTTCTGCTGCCAGGATGTTGCCTTGAGTTGCTGCCCTGAATTTCTTCAGTGATGAGTGTGCCCTAAGAGTTTTATACTAAAATAAATGTCTACCTCCCCCTGGTCATGGTATTTTATTATAGGGACATAAATATGTACTTAAAAAATTTGCCATATATATGTTATTGAAAAATCTCAACTTGTTTGCATGAGATAGACTATTTTATTTTTTCATGCTCATACATTCAAAAGATTAAATGAAGCTTATGAATTATGTTATTCAATTTTAAAATAAGTATAAATGAAATAAGTTTTATTCATATAAATTCATATAACATACCATTAAATCAGTCATGGTGAATGCTTAATTTGTTCTTAAATTCTTAAGCAACTTGAAGCTATTTGATTTCACAAGAGGAGAAGTTTTAAGTTACAAGGTAGCTAGTAATTTTTTTTTCTTTAATAAGAACAAAACACAAGAGAAGGAGATGATTGAGTGAGAGGGACAACAAGGAGGGAGAGAAAAAAAAAGATGGAGATCTTAACAGAGGAAGTCAATGTGGGGTTGGAAAAAGACCTGGTGCTAGAGAAACCTCCAAGAACTCACAGGATGTCCCTGCCTAGGTCTCCAACCAATAGGGAAGGTGTTGCCTAAACAGGACTTCCCCATAATCAAATGAATCACCACCCTAAGTGCCATCACAGAACTTACATCCAACAGTGAATAGAGGTAGAGGTAGGGATACATGGCTGAGCACTTGGCTGAGTCCCTGGTCCAGCTGATAGCTGGGGAGGAGACTCTGTATGAGCAAGGGGATAGGGACTGTAAGGAAAATTCTCACAGTGATGGCTGACTGGTGCCCTGGGGAGCTCAATGAATCAATAACAGCCACCCGGGAAACATCTGGAAAAAAAATAAGACCTCCAAGGATAGGCAACTGTCCACTGACATGGGCAATATGTGGAGCCTCAAGGGGAGGGTCCAGACTGTGTTTCTGTGCATGGACTGGCACCTTGGAGCCCATTCCCTCTAGAGGAACACAAAATCAAGTCTTGATATCAGGATGAGGAAATCAGACTTGCCTGGAGTGGATGCTGAGCTAATCTACCTTGCTCTTTCTGAAGAAGAGATGGAGGGATGGAGAGGACGGAGGCTAAAGGCTAACAGGGAGGGGTGTGGAGGGGAAAGCAAGTAGGAACAAGGGGATACATGGATAAAAATTACTTTATTCTATAAAAATAAATAAATTAAAAAAATATTTTTCTTTCACAAATAAAGGAGCATTCCATAAACAGAATTTATTTTTACAATTTTAAGTTCACAGCAAACTATAGCAAAAATTATATAATATATATGTATATACATATATATACATATATATATATATATTCTTCATCCAATACTTTTGTGTCCACAGAAGTCCACTTGCCACTCTTGGTAGACATACACGGCTGTGTCACTGTTTTCTAAAAATCAAAGTTCTAGTGTTGTACATTCTATGATCTTGACACAGTTTAACAACACACATTTATATTGCAGTATCATACATACAGAAAACAGTTATTCTGTTCTAAATTTCAGCTCTTCATTGTTTACATCTGCCCCGTCTTTGAAATTTCTGGCTGCTTAACCATCCCCATAATTTTTACTTTCTAGAATATTCACATAGTTAGAGGCCTGGAACAGATAGCCTCTGAGGCTTTCTTCTGTGTTTCTTTGACATATTTTTAACTACTATTTAATACACCTTAACTTGTCTAAATATACCATTTTTTAAAAGGATCTATTTACCTTCTGAGAGATATATTAGTTTATCAAGTTTTGTCATGTATACAGCTGCGGTAATCAGGCACACATTCTACTGTAAACAAAAATATGCAATTATTGGATCATCTGGTCATCACATATGTAGGTTTTTTGTTTTTTTATTTTTTATTGATTTTTATTATGAATAAAGTCATATTTTCTTATCCCTGTATTTCCTTGTCCAAGCTCCTTTTCTCCTCTTGCCCCTTCCAGTCACTCTCTGTTCTCCACATCTCTTTATCTCCTCCTCAGCAAGGGCAAGAGGTCCCAAGATCCAAATATGGCTTAGTTCAGCATCTACTCCTGGGAGATCCACTTTCCTCTCCCCTCAAGACTGGGTCAGGAGTTCTTCTGGAGGGAGTGGGATCCAAAGTGCCAGTCCAAGGTGTTTCAGATTCCAAGTTGCTCAGTGGTTGTGGCTTGCAGCTTGGACATGCTTTCCTTTTTGCTTTTATGTTTAGAGTATACTAATGAGTGAGTACATCCCCTGCTTATCTTTCTAGGTTTGTGATACCTCGCTGAGGAGGATATTCTCCAAATCCATCCATTTACCTGCAAATTTTAGAATATAATTATTTCTTATTTCTCAGTAGTACTCCATTGTGTAGATGTATAACAGTTTGTTACTCGATTCTTTAGTTGAAGGGCATTTATGTTTTTTCCAGGTTCTTGCTATTATGAATAATGCTACTATGAACATTGTTGAGCTAATGCCTTTGGAGTGCAAATGTGCTTCTTTAGGGTATACACACAGCAGGGATATTGCTGGATCCTTGGGGATATTGATTCCCAATTTTCTGAGAAACCACTATACTGCATTACAGAGTGTCTGAACAAGTTTACACTCCCACCAACAATG
The DNA here is from genome assembly GCA_004025045.1 of Sigmodon hispidus. Taxonomy (NCBI): domain Eukaryota; kingdom Metazoa; phylum Chordata; class Mammalia; order Rodentia; family Cricetidae; genus Sigmodon; species Sigmodon hispidus. The sequence goes on from PVIH01003855.1 coordinate 98,941, forward strand.
GAGGAGTGTTCCCCTTGCTCTCCAACCTCTCCAGCATAGGCTGTCATCTGTGCCTTTTATCTTAGCCAATCTGACAGATATAAGGTTGAATCTCAAAGTTGTTTTGATTTGCATTTGTCTGATTGCTAAAGATGTTGAGCACTTCTTCAAGTGCCTTTCAGCCATTAACAATTCTTCTGCTGAGAATTCCCTTTTTAGTTCTGAACCCCATTTTTTGATAGGGTTACTCAAGGTTTTGGGCTCTAGTTTTTTGAGTTTTTTTTTTTTAAATATTTTAGAGATCAGTCCTCTGTCACTTGTAGGGTTGGGGAAAATATTTTCCAGTTCTGTAGGCTGTTGCTTTGTCCTATGGATTGTGTCGTTTGCTTACAGAAGCTTCTCAGTTTCAGGAGGTCCCACTTATTGATTCTTTGTGTCACTGCTATTATATTTAGGAAGTGGTCGCCTGTGCCAATTCATTGGAGAGTATTTCCCACTTTCTTTTCTATCAAGTTCAGTGTGGCTGGGTTTATGTGGTGATCTTTGATCCACTTGGATTTGAGTTTTGTGCAGAGTGACAGGCTTGGATCTGTTTGCATTTTTCTACACACTACAATCTATCTATGCTAATATCATTTGTTAAAGATACTATCTTTTTCCATTGAATATTTTGGGCCTCTTTGTCAAAGATTAGGAATCCATAGGTTTTTGGATTAATGCCCAGATCCTCAACTCGATTCCATTGATCCACAAGTCAGTTTTTATGCCAGTACAGACTGTTTTTATTACTGTAGCTATATAATATAACTTGAAGTCAGGGATGGTGATGCCTCCTGAATTTCTTTAGTTGAGCAAAATTGTTTTGGTAATCCTAGCTTTCCTGCTATTCCAAATGAAGTTGAATATTGTTCTTTCAAGGTCTGTAAAATATTGTGTTGGGATTTTGATGGGAAGTGCACTGAATCTGTAGATTGCTTTTGGTAGGATTGCTATTTTTACTATGTTGATCCTACCTAAACAGGAACATGGGAGAGTTTTGTATTTTCTGATATCCTCTTCAATTTCTTTCTTCAGTGATTTAAAATTTTTGTCAAATAGATCTGTTACTTCTTTGGTTATAGTTACTCCAAGGTATTTAATGCTATTTCCAGCTATTATAAAGGGTGATGTTTCCCTTATTTCTTTTTAGCCCTTCTGTCGTTAGTGTATAGAAGGGCTACTGATTTCTTCGAGTTTATCTTGTATCCTGCTACATTGCTGAAGGTGTTTATCAGCTGTAGCAGTTCCTTGGAAGAATTTTGTGGGTCACTTATGTATACAATCATATCATCTGCAAATAGAGGTAGTTTCACTTCTTCTTTTCCAATCTGAATCCCCTTAATCTCCTTTTATTCTCTTATTGCTTTAGCTAAAGCTTCGAGAACTATATTGACTAGATAAGGGGAGCGAGGACATCCTTGTCTACTTCCTGACTTTAGTGGGATTGCTTTGAGTTTTTCTCCATTAAGTTTGATGTTGGCTGTGGGCTTCTTGTAAATCGCCTTTATTATAATTAGGTATTCTCCCTGTATTCCTGATCTCTCCAGGACTTTTATCATAAAGAAGTGTTGGATTATCTCAAGGGCTTTTTCAGTGTCTAAGCATATGATCATGTGTTTTTTTTTCCTTCAGTTTGTTTATATGATAGATGACATTTACGATATTTTGTATTTTGAACCATCCCTGCATTTCTGGGATGAAGCCTACTTAATCGTGGTGGATTATATATTTTATATATTATTGTATACGGTTTGCCAATATTTTGTTGAGAATTTTAGCATCAATATTCAAGGGGGGAAATTGGTCTGTAATTCTTCTTTGTTGCATCTTTGAGTGGCTTGGTTATTATGGTAATTGTGACCTCATAAAAAGAATTTGGGAATATTTCTTCAGTTTCCACTGTGTAAAACAATTTGAGGAGTAATGGTAGTAATTCTTTTTTGAATGTCTGCTTGAATTCTGCACTGAAACCATCTGGACCTAGTCTTTTTTTTTATACTTTAGAGGCTTTTAATAATAGCTTCAAATTCCTTTAGGGTTATAGGTCTGTTTACGTAATTAATCTGGTCTTCATTTACTTTTGGAAAGTGTTACCTGTCCAAAAAGCTGTCCATTTCTTCGAATCTTCTAAACAGTTTTCTATTTATGTGGAATACAGATTTTCAAAGTATGATCATATAATTCTCTGGATTTCCTGGGCATCTGTTGTTATGTCCCCCTTTTCATTTCTGATTTTGTTGATTTGGATACTCTCTCTTTTCTTTTTGATTAGTTTGGATAAGGGCTTATCTATCTTGATGACTTTCTCAAAGAACCAATTCTTAGATTCATTGATTCTTTGTATTGTTCTTTTTGTTTCAATTGTATTGATTTCAGCTCTAAGTTTGATTATTTCTTGCCATCTACTCCTACTAAGTGAGTTTGCTTCTAATTGTTCTAAGGCTTTCAGCTGTGCTGTTAGGTCTCTAGTGTGGGATTTCTCTAGGCTTTTCATATAGGCATCTAGTGCTATGAATTTTCCTCTTAAGACTGCTTTCATTCACAAGTTTGGGTAGGTTGTGGATTCATTTTTGTTAAATTCTAGGAAGATCTGAATTCTTTCTTAATTTCTTCCTTGACACAGAGGTGGTTCTGTTGAGTGACGTTTAGTTTCCATGAGTTGGTAGGCTTTCTGTGATTTTTCATGCTTTTGAACTTTAACTTTAAGCCCTCTAGTCCATTATGATAAAAGGGATTATTTCCAGTTTTTGTGTTATTGATATTTGCTTTATGTGGTCAATTTTATAGAAACTTCTATGTGGAGCTGAGAAATATGTATATTCCATTGCATGTAGGTGTAAGCTTCTGTAAATATCTATTAAACCTATTTGCATTATAACCTCTGTTAGACTCCTTATTTCTCTGTTGAGTCTCTGTTTGGTTGACGTATTCACAGGTAAGAGTCGGGTATTGAAGTCTCCCACTATTTGGGTGTGAGAATTGATGTGGGATTTGTTCCTTTACATAGGTAGTTACCCTTATATTAGGGGCATAAATATTCAAAACTGAAATCTCCTCTGGACCAATGCATAAGTAATGATTATTTTGGTCCCTTTTAATTTCTTTTACCTTAAATTATACTTTGTTAGATTTTAGGATGGCAACCCCAACTTGTTTCTTAGGGACATTTGATTGGAAAATCTTTTCCCAACCCTTTTCTATGTGCCTGTGTCTATCTTTGTGGTTGAGGTGTGTTTCTTGTATGCAGCAGAAGGATGGCTTCTGTTTTTGTATCCATCTTGTTTGTGTGTGTCTTTTTTATAGGTGAGTTGAATTCATTGATATTAAGAGATATTAGTGACCACTGTTTGATGTTTCCTGTTATTTTTGGTTGTAGCTTGTATGTATATCCTTTCTCTGGGCTGTTCTTCTGTGGGATTGTTGATTGTGGTTTCATGGACGTATCTGGGATCCTTAAGTTGGAGTTTTCCCCTCTAATGCTTTCTAGAGGGCCAGATTAGTAGTTAGGTATTGTTACAGTCTCACTTTGTCATGAAATATCTTGTTTACTCCATTTATGGTGATTTATAATATGCTGGGTATAGTAGTCTAGGTTGGCATCATGCTCTTTTAATGTCTGTATAACTTCTGACAAAGCCCTTTTTGCTTTCATCCTTTCCATTGAATAGTCAGGTGTTATTCTGTTGGGTCCACCTTTATAGGTAATTTGGCCTTTTTCTTTTGCAGCTCTTAAAATTTTTTATTTGTTCTGTATGTTTTTCAGCTTGATTATTATGTGGTGAGTGGACTTTTTTGGGGGGGGGTCATATCTATTTGGTGTTCTGCACGCTTCTTGTATCTTTATAGGCATTTCCTTCTTCAGGTTAGGAAAGTATTCTTCTATGATTTTATTGAATACATTATCTGTGATTTTGAGCTGGTATTTTTTTCCTTCTTCTATTCCTATTATTCTCAGGTTAGGTCTTTTCATGGTGTTCCAAATTTCCTGAACATTTTGTGTTATGGCTGTTTTGGTTTTAGTATTTTCTTTTACTGATGTATCTATTTCTGCTACTGAGTCTTCCACTTCAGAGATTCTATCTTCCATCTCTTGGATTCTGTTGGTTATGCTTGTATCTGTAGTTCCAGCTTTTTTCTTCAGGTTTTCTATTTCCACTTTGCCTCATTTTTGTCTTTTTCATTGCTTCTATTTCAATTTTTAGTTTCTGGAATGTTTCTTTCATTTTTTGGTTTTTCTTTTCTTGTTTTTTTTTTTTTGTCTTTCAAGGATATGTCTATTTCTTCCAATATTTTATTTGATTTTCTTCTATTTCTTTATGGGAATTTTTTTATATTTTCTTTGAAGGCTTCAATAATATTCATAAAGGTGTTTTTGGTATTGTTTCCTTCTGTTTCCTCTTCATTGTTCTGCTCAAGTCTTGTAGTTGTAGAACCACCATTTGCTTCTGGTGTTGCCTAGTTGTTCTTTATATTGCTATATGTATTTTTGCACTGGTGTCTGCCCATGGCTTCAGTGGTTCATGATTAGACAGGTCCTAGTCAGTTGCTGAAAGAGGGCTTGTGTGTCACCTGTCTTCTCTGAGCAAGGGGTCTGCTGGATCTCTGACTCTGCTCTCTAGAGGGGTCTGAATTTTAAAGCCTCAGTTCTTCTCTGATGATACAGTTCATCCTGGAGGTGGGGCCCATCCGTGCAAGGTTCCCTCTTTCATGTTTTACTGGAGGAGCCCCTCACAACCAAACCCTAGCTCCTGTCTGCTAGAGAGAGTCTGAGATCAGACCTTAGGGATTGACCCCAATCCTGGAGAGGCACTCTCTGGATGAGTGGTCCAGGTGCAGGAATCTGGCCACAAAAGTAGTTTTATAAGAAAATTTCCTAGCATCAATCTTCTCATTGCATCATTTAGTGACAACTATCCCTTACTCTATGAGACGTTACAGTAATGGGAATATGCTTCACTTCCATCATGCCACATTTCTGAACCTTTTTTGTTTAAATTGCAGGACTTTGGGATTTCCATGTATTTGTATATCCTAGTCTCATTTTGATGGTTTACATCAAAAGGAGTTATGGGCATTAATTGTGAAAGGAATTATCAGCAGATGAATAAATGCATTACGCTGAAAACAGATTTATTAATGATGTGGGTAAATAAAATCTGCCACAAGAGGGTCTCAGAGCATCTAATAACTACATTCAAAGCATCTTTTATAGATTAGTGCTGCATATTATTTCTGTTTTTGCAGAGAAAAAATTTGACTTGGGGGCTTATCTATTTGCATGCAATAAATATTTTTAAAGTAGTTGATCTTCATTAAAAGTAATAGGCTTTATTATAGCATTTCCATGCATATATGAAACTATTAATTGTTTTTATTTATCCTTTTCCATTGTCCTTTCCCATTAACCTGTCCCCTAATTGCTGGTCACCATCCATCACTCAGAAGGCTTTCTGCTCATGTCACATATATTACATAACCCTCTTTTCCCCAGTTCTTTTGGGGGTTCTCCCCCAATCCTTCATAGATTCTTTTTTACTTTTTATGTCCTATGTTTGTGTATGTGTACATACACATAAACACACCTCTATGTGTTTAGACATAGATTATACATGTCAGATAAAATGTTGGTATATTTAAAAAAAAGAAAATTTCCTGTTTTTTTTTGTTTGTTTGTTTATTTGTTTTACATTTTGCCTTCTCAATAGCAACAAGGATGTGACTTACACTTGTCTAACATCCTGTCCTAAAGCTGCTGTTAGTGTTGGATGTTCATCATTCTGATGGTTGCATAAAAGCCCCAAAGACACACATACACACATGCACACACACACACATTATATCAAATTCTCTCATAGCTCAGAGATTATGGCAGCGGAAAGAGATTCAGAAAGAGCATGCGATCTAATAAGATCCACATGTGGTGGATGACTAAAAGTGTCTCTTCTGGACACACCAGGGCAGCTGCACATATTAACTTTGTTGTTATAATATTCACAAACTCATGAAAGTCCAAACCAGACCAAATCCTTTCATGGAGGGAAATGTGGAAGATGGAATGCTACTTGAAGCTCTGGAACTATAGGCAACTGTTAGGAGACTGAGAAGCAGTTTCCTTTAAGATTATAGCATCTACTAAACTGAACACAGTCCAGTGAAAGACGAAGTATCCAAAAATAGTTGAGAAGCATAAACAGACCTCAAAGTTTTGGTTTTGTTTTTCTTTTATTTGGTGTAAAATGAAAATGGAGTAGAAGGGAGTGAATATGATGAACACATGTTGCAGGAAACACTCAGAGAACTAATAAAAATAAAGTATAGGCAGTATTTTAAGGAATTGTATTGGTATATTATAGATAGGTAGATATATGTTTTTTAAATAGGTAGGTAGATAGATCTATGGCCAATAATGAGAAAATTAAGGTAAACTGTAAAATAATAATCACTAAATAGAAAATATACATAAAGTACTGTGTTAATGTTAAATCATATGTTCAAAAGAGATAAATCATCCAACTCTCTAGAAAATACCCCTTATAATAATATAATTGATTTAAAAAACAATGCCTTAATACTGGGATGAGGGACTTGGTTCTACCTCAACTGGATATGCCAAACAGAAGTGACCCATTTTGGGACTCCTTGCCTTCCTTGGGGAATGAATGGGGGGATGAGGAGGGGGAGACTGAGAGAGGACTGGAAGAAACTGGGAGGAGGGAAGAGAGAGGAAGCAGTGGTATATATGAAAAAATATTTTTAAATAAATAAATAATACTAAATAGAGGCTTAATTTGGAAATAAATCTCTGATCATATGTTATTAACTTCAAGGTGCATTAAAAATTTCAATATCTCTTAAATCAGTTTGCATTTTTATAATCAATAATATTTTAAAATTATTGATTGGATCAGGTGAGATCATTTAAAAATTTTAAATTCTGCATGGCTTTTTAGGCAATACTTTTTTTCCTTTTTTATTATAAATAGAGTCATTGTTTTTATTTGTGTATACCCTTGTTCAAGCTCCCTTCACATCTTGCCCCTTCCCATCTCTCTCTCTTCTCCACATCACTTTATCTCCTCCCCAGCAAGGGCAGGAGGTCCCAAGATTCTAAGGTGACTTAGTTCAGCATCCACTCCTGGCAGATCTGCTTTCCTCACCCCAACATCAAGACTGGATCAGGCGTTCCTCTTGAGGGAGTGGTCATTCAGATCCTAAAGATGAACATTCACACTCCAAAGGCATTAGCTCAACTATGTTCATAGCAGCATTATTTGTAATAGCAAGAACTTGGGAACAACCTAGATGTCCCTCAACTGAAGAATGGATTAACAGGCATCTACACAATGGAGTACTACTCAGCAGTAAGAAAAAAATGTTATTCTAAAATTTGCAGGCAAATGGATGGATTTGGAGAATATCTTCCTCAGCAAGGTATCACAAATCCCAAAATATAAGCAGAGGATGTACTCACTCATAGCATAAATATATCACTTTGAAGTTCACAATCTCTAAGAAACCAGCTGAGTCTGCTGTCATAGCTACTCTATACATTAGAGCACAGTAGTGCAGAAATTCAGAGCCAGCTTGGGCAATATGAGAAGACCCAGTACAAAAAGTGACAAAATCAACACTTAAAATCCCTTCTCCTATTCATTCTTCTTCATGCTACAATTGAGACAGGAAATTTCTTTGTTCTTTCTCACACACCATGGTTTCTCACTACATAGGCAGCTTGCTTTAAGTGGAGGGAGAGGAAACTGTGGGTGACATGTAAAATAAAAAAAAATGATATACGAACTAACTATGCATTTGACAGTGACATATTTCTCAGAATCAATATGAAGTAGAGATCTGCTTTGCAAGTCTTTGGGATTTCTTAGGGCCATCAATCACAACAATGGCAAAAGATGTATCATCATGTGCTTCAGGAATTATGATGTCTGATGTATTAGAGGCTAGCTAGAAATAAAGTGTTTAGCAAGTAAAGTTTCTGACTGTTATATATATTATCTAAATGAGAATGTGTCAACTAGTCATGGTGCACGTCCTTGTAATCCCAGCACATGGAAGTAGAGCTGTTATACCTGAGTCGAGGGACCCCCAAAGACCACCAGGGAGCTGGATTTGATGCAAGCACATGAGGGTTTATTGTCATGTTCAAATAAACCCAGATTGAAACTTCTTTATTCTGAAGCAGTGGAGGGTTACCAGCTGAAGTGTAATTTTGTTTGTTTGTTTTTTTTTTAAAGAAAAAAAAAAAGAAAAACTTATGTAAGCAGAAAGAAATATGGGGTACAGTAGTCATTGGCTGAACTTTCTGATGTAAGCCCAAGCCCTGAATCCACTGGCTGAACTTTTGATGAAAACCTAACTTTTAAATCTATTGGCTGCCAGGCACACTCCTGGGCCTGCTCTCAGGTACCAAACCCTCTTTTTCCTGAAACAAAAGCCACCACAGAGGCAAGAGAAACTCTGGGAGTTAGAAGTTTGATACTAGCATGGTTTACATAGTGATTTCCAGGACAGCCAGAGAGACTTAACAGAGGGAGCTGTCGCAAAAACAAGACAAAACAAAACAAACAACCCTTCCAAACAAATAGCTATAGCAACAACAAACAATTTTATATGACCATTTGAAACTTAAAACTGATAAACTAAATAAGCAAAGCTCTAAATTCTATTAGTTTCAAATTAGTCCTACGCTAACAATTTGACAATACATTGAAATACTAAATACAATTTTAATAAATACATTTGTTTAATATATATTTAAATTTTTCTCATTTAGTTTTATGGGTATGGGTGTTTTGTTTGCATGCATGTCTGTGTACCAAGTCAGAGGACAGCATCAGTCCTCTGAGACTGAGGTTATAGACAGTTGTTAGCTGTAGTCTGGGGTGTGGGATTGAACCTTAGTCCTTTGGAAGAGCAGCTGGTTCCCATAACCACTAAGCCACCCCTCCAGCTCCTATTTATTTAATGTTTAGTTAATGTTTCAAGTAGATCACTAGACATAGAACATCATAAAAATAAGATTTTCTGTTTGCTGTTTTGTCCAGATTCAGAACAATGCTTGGAACAGAGAAGATTTAAATCCTATTTATTGAATGAATGAGTGAAGTCACTTTGATGTACAGGTGTTTGGACAACTGAAGTCTGCGGTTGCTTCTGCATTATCAAGTTCTAAAGTCTTGGACACTATATCACTAAAGCAGTTTAATTAGTTTACATCTCAGTCATCAGAAGTGTCCACCTGGCAGATATCAGTCACTCTATATTTGCTGGACTCCAGTTCTTATCCAGATGAATCTGTAATCATGACAACTGGTAAATAACTAACCAACTTTTCACCCTACAGTTGCCTAGATATACATATATAGATTAACTATGAAGCTTTTGAATACTTACCAGATAACATTCTATAGTGATTTTAGGACTGTGTTCCATGAAGTCCAAACAACCCTTCAGTTGTCAAGCTATAATTGAAGGGATGCTTCTAAAGAAACACAGAAATGCCCTACTGATTACAAAGGCTTAATGAGAAGACAATAGTGGAGCTGTACATGGGTGGTTGTAACTCTGCAATGTCATAGAGAAGCCCCAGCATGATCAGAAATGAGGATGTACCACAACATGGTCTTACCATGAACCAAGGCTACATCAATGCCTGAGAGTACAGAGCCTCCATGTTTGTAGAAAGTTTGTACACTGAGAAGTGACTCTTTATACCAGATGCTGTATTAGTACTCCTTTAAACTACCCTTAATGCAGGTGCAGGAAAAAGCTAAGTTCATGGTGTTTCACAGCGCTAATTATTTGGTAATGATCAAAGGCTTTGTAACCTGAAGAAGTTGTTTCAGTACAGCCCATTAAACACTATGAAGGGATATCATTCCGCCTTCTAACTTTCTGCCACTCAGGTGTTCATTTGCCAGATGCTTTCTAATTAAGACCACATAAAATGAGAATAACATGCATTGCACAATCAGTGAGCTTATCAGTCCAATTATGGTGCCAATAATACAAATTACCTTTTTTATTATATGGACCAAGATGTAATTACTTTCTAGTGTTCCTATTGAAATTATTGTATGCCATTAGAAAAGATTGTTTGACTCTAGGTCATAATGTGAATAATAGTGGGATGGGATCCCTCTAACTGTAGGTCAGCTAAAATAACAGCATGCCTTTTTATTCTTACTAACGTGTATAAAAGTGTTTAAAATTCATGCTAAGTTATTTATTAGTAAGTCAGTCTCCATGAATATTTTTATTTTGTAATTGTATTTTTGAATCAAGACAAGACCTTTTAAATTTCTTTGAGGGGGGAGAAGGGCAAGAGGAGGAGGCAAAGGGAAAGGAAGAGAAAGAAGAATGACGAAAACAGAAGAAAACAAATAAGCTATTGCCCACAGATATTCTGTTTTCTCTTTTCATTCTCCTTTTACAAATGACAAATTGGTTTTGAATTGTTCCCCTTGTACCATGGAGAAGCACATTCTCTCTTCACTGGCCTCTGTGACAGGGAAGGTGATGACTCAGAACGCTTTCAGAGAAATGTGTTCTCTGTGCTCCTTGCCCACATGGGTTTCTGAAGCTGAACGTTAACCAATTTGTGCAGGTGAAAGGTTAGATGTCGGGCAGGAAAATCACGCCAGTGTTGCTACAAGCTCGCTAATGGATTGGATCTTAACAATCAAGTGCTGTGAGCTAACACTGACCATCTCTACACACAAATGTCTCCTTCTAAAAATAATGTGGAGCTACTTAAGATTCTTCTAGAGAAGTGCATTCCCACATTCTACAAATTGATTAGCTGTGATGAGAGAGAGAACTTATGAGGCAATTATCATGTAGATCGTAGGATCTTTTCTGCAAGAGTTCAAAATGCAGCTGTCACTAACAAGCCTTTTGTACTGTGTTCCTCAGTTTTCTCATCTACAAGAAAAAAACATTTTCTTATTAATTGCATATGTTGCATATAAATCCATGGACCCTGTGCAAGGATGACACAAATATTTGTGAAGTGTTCCATATTTTTAATCTGCAGGCAAATGGATGAATTTGGAGAATATCCTCCTCAGCGAGGTCTCACAAACCCGGAAGGATAATTATGGGATGTACTCACTCATTAAGTGGACTTTAAGCAAAAACCTTATTTCATTGAAAAATGATGGGAGGATAAAGTGATATAAAACACACAGACGCGCGCGCGCGCGCACACACACACACACACACACACACACACACACACACACACACACACAAACCCTTTTGGTTTGACTGTAGAAGGATTGCTTAGCAGAAATTTGTGGTGGCCATAGTGCATCCGTGGGCATTAGCTATGACCTACTGTGCTTTCTTCATCTGTAGCTGAGCCTAACATGGCTTGAGGAGCTTTAGATTTTATTTTGTATGTTTTGTGTATTTTAGAGAAAAGAGACATTTTATTACTGTGTGGGTTTTTTGATTTTTTTTTTTTTTTTTTTGCCATCCTGGATGTTTTGTTTCTTTATATAAAGTTTGATATTGATTTTATTATCAACTTGTTATCACTACTTATGCACTCTAAATACAAACTATGCAGCAAATAAATGATTCACAAAGGCTTTCTACTTTACAGATGATATGACTTCAATGACTTGTGACATCACACTGCTCAATACGGTGCCTAATATGGTATGCATTAGAGAAGTTCTTATGAAACTTGGGTCAGATTCGCTTACTGAACATAAAGTATTTAAATGCTTTACTCCTGAGCACTAAAAATAACTGATATTTATAGAATCTAGGTGTCTTACTATTCAACTTTCTTCGAAACAAAAAAAGCAATAACAGACTAAGATCTCATGCTTTTTATTCACTTCAGTGTTCGACTCACATTAAGGATTGTTTTCACTTCATCACATCCACCCAAATTTACCTTATTTCCTCATAAAATAATGTTATGTTATGCCTTTCTGTTAAATAAACATATATAAGATCAAAACCTGTCACTTCTATCTTGTAATTTGAACATGTATTCAAACATTGTATTTTAAACCATCTTTCAGTTGACATAGCTGCAAAATCTTCATTAATTGGCCATTAAGAAGATTTTTCCAAATATCCCCCTTGAACACAATGAATAGTTATTAGTAGTAATGAAATAGATTTTTGAAACAATTTTTATCTCCACTCTAGAAGAGAAAAGTATCTTGAATTAGAAAGCTAGCACCACTGTGGGAGGAGCTAATATTAATTCTTCCAGAAATCTGTGAGACCCTAAAGCTAAATACAAACAATAATATAATGGGGAAATCTTGTTGTAGGGTATTTGCAGGGCTCTTTTTCCCCACAGAAAGGTAATTCAATATTTTCTTTTCTAGAAATCATAACATGATCAAGAATATACATACTACAAATTCTAAGGAATTATCAAATCTACACCATTTTCATAAAAAAAATAGATTCACCACCTCAATTGCTTTTTAATAAAAATGGACATGGAGGACATATTAAAAAAAAAAACCTAGTAGAATTCACATGAGAAATAGCATGAGGATGATTTGTTTTAACACCTTTTTCAGGACTCACAAACACCCTCTCAGGCGCTAGGGAATTTGTGGACCTAACTTAGGCTTGAGCCTTGCATACAATATTCTGTCGGCTATAAGGCTAAAATCCAAGACACTTTTCAATATTGGAAGGGACGGGCCTTTACTTTTGTGCCAATGAACCCAAGTGCTTCCCTGCTTCACAAGACCAGATTCTGGTCCCAAGTCATTTCTTATTCTAAATTTTACAGAGAATTGCTCTTTTTTAGGTTGAGAGGAAGACTACATTTTGAAACTTTAAAAAATTAAAAATAATAGATTATAATACAATTACAATATAAGTTTGATGGTTCACTCTCTGATTACTTGCAAATCATGGTCTCTCTCTCTCTCTCTCTCTCTCTCTCTCTCTCTCTCTCTCTCTCTCTCTCTCTCTCTCCTCCCCCTCTCTTTACTGATTTTGAACTTTTAAAATTTAACCTAATGGATAAAAATTGGATTACAGATCAGACCTCACAATTGTCATATGACACATTTATCATTTGCTCATGTGTCTTACTTTCATCAATCAAGCTTTACAATAATGTAAGAAGACCAAGGGACACATTGTAAAGTAAGGGCCTTGGCCCTTATTAAAAACCAACCAATTTTTCCTTATTCCTCCAAATAGACATACCAGTCACTTAATCTAATCTCTCTACTACAATAGTTTTATTTTCAGTTCCGTTGAAACTTACAAGTGTATTTCTAAAACAAACCTTATTAAGTACTAAACTTTTAAGCTTTAGGAAATACATCACTAATGTGTTACCATTTAGGAGGAGTCTATTAAAACATAACATTGTAAACTTTATGCACTGTTGCAAGTTATTTCAGTTTCTGAAGGTAATTGTGTCTGTTTACTTTCCTACCTACAAGCTTTTCTTTTTGGATTAATGGGTGAACTTCAGGTTTGTATGATAGGCAAGCATTCTACCACAGAGCTATAAATCAGTTCCTATTGTATTTTTGTACATTTGTGTTGCACATATGTGCAATTTTTTTGTTTGAAGAAATCACTAGAGAGTATGGTAGAGAAACACAAGTTCATATTTTCTTCAAAATTGGTGTTGTAAGATAAACTGTTGACAATGAAAGATGCAAAAAATATTAAACTCTAACATTTTGCATTTTCATTATTACTGAGTATTGTTGGCCATTTGTTTACCTTCATGGAAATGTACTTTTCTATTAGTTTGTGTTTTTCTTAGTTATTTATGGAACTCTTTATATGTTATTTATATTAATTTTCCCCTTCTGCTTTGCAAGATGATCTATTTACATTTAATTGCCTTTTTATACTCATCATGGCACTGGAATAGGAAAAAACAAACAAACAGATGGAAAAGAGTCTCAGAAAAGGTACAAGGATCAGATATAGATACAGTGATCCACTCATGTGCACACTGAGAACTTCCATTAAAACACTAAACTTTAAATTATAATACATACCCAAAGGATCCATGGAGTAAAAAAAAGAAAAAAAAACTATTAATAAAATAAATAAAAATAAAAAGTGTACTAAAAATATGGGGGGAAGGCCCTGACAAGACATATGAGACAAGGAAGCTCCAAAGATGCCCTTGAATTTGTTTCCTAATAGCTATCTTCTGCTAGGCAGCTACATCTACTTCACCATTAAGGTTTTTGTTTGTTTGTTTGTTTGTCTGTTTGTTTGTTTTGTAAGACCTTGTGCTTATCAATTGAGATAGCTTCTGGGTTAGGGACAGAGACACATACCTATTTTTCCATTCAGGTCTAGGATTCCATCTCGTCCATATCCATTGCCTTACTTTGGATTTCAATTGCTATGAAAAACCATGGCCAAAGCAACTTGGGAGAAAGGGTTTATTTGTCTTACACTTCTATATCATAGTCTCATAGTCGACTACTGAAGGAAATCAGGATAGAAACTCAAAGTGGACCAGAACCTGGAGACAAGAGCTGATGCAGAGGGGTGCTGACTTAACTGACTTGGTGAGATTGCTTTCTTAGAGCCCAAGCCACTAGCCCAGGGATAGTGCCAACCACAGTGGTCTGGGTTCTACCCCATTAATCACTAATTAGGAAAATGCTCTACAGTCTTGCCTGTAACATGATCTTACGAAGATATTTTTTTTTAATTGAGCTTCCTTTCTTTCTGATAACTCTAACCTGTGTCAAGCTGACATTAAAAAAATCAGAACAATTGTAAAGGCCCTGCCAGTCTCTGTGAGTTCATATATGCATCAGTCTTGTGGGGTGCAGAAGACACTGTTTTCTTGATGTTCTCCATTCTTTCTGGCTCTTATATTCTTTCCACATATTCTTCTGCAGTGCTCCCTGAGCCTTGAAGGAAGTGATTTGTTGGAGGCATCTTATTTAAGACTGAGTATCCCAAGGTCTCTTTCTCTTTGTGTATTTCTGGCTGTGGGTCTCTGTCTTTGCTCCTGTCTGCTACACTAGAAAGGTTGTCTGTTGATGGCTGAGCTAGGCTCTGATCTGTCAGAATATCATTAAAAGTCCTTTTATCACTGCATAATTTTAGTTGAATAGTAATATTTGATTTTACCCTAATTCTCTGGTCTATCTAGTCTCAGATTTTTGGTCACTGAAGCAGTGTTGATTATAAGACCTTTCTCATGTTGTAGGCCTTAAGTAAAATTAGATATTGGTTTATTATTTCCACATATTTTGTGCTGCCATTGCAGTAGCTTATCTTCCAGGCAGAACACCAGTAGATCAAAAGCTTGTGACTGGGTTGGTGTTTATATTTTACTTTGGGTAGTGTGAAGAGTTTCTTTTTGATAAAAAAAATTTGCATGAAGAGGAGAAGGTTATGTTTAGGCACTATCTTGAATTCTTTATTTTTAGTGAGTTATGTAGGTGTTGTCTTTAGTGATGAGGCCTTGTCTACAGTTTGTGAAGAGAAACCTATAGTCTTGGTAACATTCTGAGTTTGAGGATTCATATGAGATCCCTTTGGCCAGCAATTTAATTAGATATAACAAATTTCTGCTACTAGAGGCTTCATTTAGTGACAAAAGATGTACTATTAGGCATCTGTCTCCCCTTTCATTTACATTGTTTTTACTTATACATATTAGAAAGTCTGTGTTGTGTTATGTTTTCATACTACCCTTCAAATGATGCTTAATTTCTGTTATCTCTCACTATCTTCGCTCTCTAACCTCCTCTCCCCCTTTCCTAGTTTTATCCTTAAGTTCAGTGCCATCCACACCCCAATCCATCCATAACTATGTATTCTGTCCCTAGACTATAGAGATCTGTATTTCCCCTGTAGTCACTTGCTCTATACCTATTCTCTATGGTTCTATGGATTGTAGCTTCATCATTGCTTTCACAGATAACATCTACACGGTAGCAAATGCATATCATATTTGTATTTCTGGGTCTGAGTTACCTCAATTAGCATGGTATTTCTATCCCCATCCATTTATCTATGAATTTCATTTTTTTGTGACTGCTATATGTGTAAATGTATCACATTTGTTTATCCTTTAATTTGTTAATGGTCATTTAGGTTGTTTCTAGTTTCTGGCTCTTTTGAATAGAATAGCAATGACTATACCTGAGCAAATGTCTTTGTGGTAGGATGAAGTATTATTGAATAAATGCTCAATAGTAGAAGTAGATATATTTCCAGCTTTCAAAGCAACTGCCACACTCATCTCCATTGTGCAGTCCCAGCAGCAATGAAGAAGTGATCCCCATCTTCGCAGCATGAGCTATCATTTGTTATATTTATCTTAGCCATTCTAAATGGTATAAAATGAACTCTCAAAGTAGTTTTGTTTGGCACATTCCTGATCACTAAGGGTGTTGAATATTTAAGTTTCCCAGGCGATTGATTTTCATTTAGTTTTATTTTTTATTTCATTTTTTGTATCCTATTTTTAATCTGATTATTTGTTTCATTGTTGTCTAGTTTTTTAAAGTTTTTTTTTTATATATTTTGGATATTAGCTTTCTGTTAGATCTGTAGTTGATAAAAATATTATTCCATTCTGTAGGCTGCTGCTTTGTCTGAATGACAATGTCTTTTGTCATGTAAAAACTTTTTCACTTAACAAAGTCCCATTTACTTAATTGTTGATTTTAGTGTCTGTGCTAATAATAATAAATGTATTTTCTGGGCCAGTGTATTTTAGCTATTTCTCACATTTACTTTTATCAGGTTTAATATTTCTGGTTTTATGTTTGGGTCTTTGATCCATTTGGAGTTAGTTGAGATTTGTGCAGAGTGATAATTAGGGCTTTTTTTAATTCTTTTACATGCAGACATCCAGTTTAACTAACAATTTTTTTGCATGAGCAGCCTTTTTCCAGTGTGTATATTTAGAATCTTTATTAAAAATCAGATATTGGTAGATGTGTGGATTTAGGTTTGGGCCTTCAGTTTAATTCCATTAATCCACATGTCTATTTTTGTGCCAATAATATGCTTTTTTATTATTATTACAATTGTTCTTTTGAACAATTTGAAATAGAGGGTGGTGATTCCTCCAGCAGTTCTTTTGTTATTTAGAATTGTTTCAGCCATCTTTTTTTTTGTATTCATATGAAGCTGAAAATTGTCCCTTCAAGATCTGTGAAAAATTTTGTTGGAATTTTAAATGGCATTTCATTGAAACTGTAGATTGCTTTTGACAGGATGGTCATTTTATTAATTAAATTAATAAATCAATTAATCCTACTATTAATTGTGGAATTTTAAAGTGGAGTATTTTGATTTTCTTTGATCACTAATATAAAACTATTATACTGTATTATATTATTAAGTTATCAAAGAATATTGTAGCTCAAACATGGTGCAAAACTAAGTTTTACAGAAGCCCTTTTTTAAAAATAAATGTTTTTTTGATTTTTGTGAAAATGTTTTATCGTATTTACCTCCATTTCTCCTCTTTATTCCACCCAGATCTACTCCTACTTCTTTACTCTTCTAATTTCATGTCATTTAGAAAACATTAATGACCCAAGAACTCCAATTTATGCTGTCTTTTTACTTCTGTACTCTGTGAGGTCTTCTACTGGAATATGGTCCACCTACCAGAAACCACACTGTTAGAGAAAATTAAGTCTTTTTTCCACAGAAACCATCAGATGCCCAAAGATGCTCCATTAGCTGCAGGACTTCATGAACTCCTTTCCCACTTCATGCTATAATATCACCTGGCTTGATCTTGCACAGGTCTTGTGCAGGCTATTATAGCTGCTATGAATTCATGAGTATAAAGGTCTTGTAATTTCTAGGAGATGCTGTTTTGTTTCAGTGCTCCTAGACCTCTTGCTCTTTTGATCTTTTCTCTCCTCTTCAGCTTTGAGGCTTGTGAAAGGGTCTAGGTGTGTCATCTGTGGCTGTGCATCCCTCAGTCAGTTATTCTCTGTACTTCAGCCAATTTTGAATTTCTGCATAACTGCTATTCACTACCCAATAAAACAAATTTCTCTGGGTTGAGAGCTGTACTAATCTATGGGTATACAGGTATACAGGTATACATATAGAAGACTGTTGGATCTCTAGCTGTGTATCATAATAATGGTGGTAGGTTAATTCTTGGGGTTTATGAACTTTCCAGCTCAGGGTCAGATTTGTATTTTTCTCATCCATCATATTTTTCTGGATGGGTTTTGGCTTGGTCATGTTAATTAGGACTTCCAAATGCTTCTTGATTTAGGGTGAGTTTTCCTTTTTCTATAGTTGAGGAATGTTATACTAGAATTTTATTTATTAGGCTGTCTTTGCCTTTATTGTTTAACTCAGCTCCTTCTGCCCCATTGATTCTTAAGTTTTGGTCTTTTGATGAGTCTTGAAGCTTTTCGACATTGTGGTGGTATTCATTTATGTGATAATTCTCTCTTTGATGCCTCAGTGTAGTATTTTGTAAACCTTATACTTTAATATCTTACATTCTTTTTCCTAACTGGTCAACTCTATGCTTCAGGATTTCTAGTATTTTTAATTTGACTCATTGATATGCAAGATTTCAACTGTTTTTTGAAAGTCTTAATTTATTTGCTGAGTTTTTGCCAATCATAATGCTTTTTAACATGCATTGCTGACATCCCATCTATTATTTTTCTAGTTTTTCCTAGCTATTTTTTCTCTTCAGGTCCGAGAATAAATTAATTTACTTGCTTATATTCTTCTTCATCTGCCACTTTTTATCAATTTCAATATTGAATTTACTTATTTGAGAAATTATAATGCTTTGGAGGCCAAAGTATATATTAAATAGCTTGTTAAAAACATATGCATATATATGTTACAAATACCATGTGAAGCCCTCAAAGCCTAAAATCTATTTTCTTTTCCTATACACAATGTATTTCCAGCTTTTGTTCTAAAACATTTCTCAATCTGTATTCATTACATGAATCTGTTCTTCAAATTTGTGTTTTTAGATATTTGCTTTATATATTTTTGTATTCTTTCATAAAACCTGATTTTATTTCTGATTTTGACATTTTCTTATCCACAGAGCAATTACTAATCTCCTCTTAGTCATTTTAATAATTTTAAAAGAAAATTATATAGTCATGAATTATTTTTATTACGTATGCTATTAATGACAATCTTTAGCTTAGTAAACCTTTTCTATTTTACGTAGCTATGCTCCCTAATTACATTAACATTTGGACCCTTAAGCCCTGTGATGGAACAGACAGGGAATCCATTAGCTTGTAAATCTGTGAAAGAGTTCTACTCTTTAGTCTTGGAGTTCCTCAAAGAGAAATCATATCAGAAAATTCTCAGAGTATGATGCTCCAGCCCTAGAGCTTCAGGAGAGAAAAGATTGGAAATCAAATACTGGAGATCAATTGGCATTTATTTCCTTTTTCCTGGATTTTCTAACAAATTTTTACTTAGAACAAAAGTTGAAATAAATATGGTCTCCAACACATACTTCTTTTCTTCCTCTTTTGTTCTTTGAAGGTGTCTTCAGCCACAGATCAAATGCATTCCTTTTCCAGTAATCACAAAATGCCTTTCCCTTCCAATCTCTTCCCTTTGGGTCCCACAACAGTTTTTCTTCCCTCTTTGGAAATCATCTAAATTTTGGAAGAAGGAGCCAAGAAACCAAGCTACCAGGAACATTTTCTAGAAACTTAAGCTGATTTATGGGGTTTTAATTAACTTAAAAATTATTCATATTTTTTCTACCTAGTGTAAAAATACACACAAGATAAATGATGAACTTATATTAATCATTGATTGACTCATACCATATAGTTTTAAGGTATAGACTTCCAACCAATTCTATCTTGTTTAATTCCAGGAATTGGGCAAGTGTTGAGACTAATACACTATTAAAGTATTTGTTATATAACATACCCACCAAAACAAGTCTATCTGAAGTAGGCTAATATTTAATTGATTTTTCAAAAAAAAAAAAAGAATCCTAAAAGTAGTCAAACATTCTGTTCCCATGGTTGGAAATAAATTGTTATTTGGAAAGCAGTTTGAACAATGACATCTAAGAGAAAGTCTGGCATAAAAGATGATGCTATTAGCTAAATATAATTTATGCATAACTATAATCCCACACTAGGGAATAAATAGTCATCCTATTTAAAAAGAAACTGGTATTGTGTGATTTTATGAAGTCTCAAATAATTAACCCAAGTAAAGCATTCTTGGGTTATTTTCTATGAATATTTTCTCATCATGTTTATCTACTTCTTGACTATCCAAGAAATTCATGCATATAGGTATGTGTGGGAGGTGGGATGGCTACAGGTAATCATGAAAAAGGACTCGTGGAGTGCTTCTGAGCTGTTGCATTAAGTCAATTTTCATGAGTTGACAAGAGTCAAATGTTTGATGGAAAATTACTATTTCCTGGAAGACGTTGAGAGGAACAGCCCTGGAAACCACTTGATTTTTTTTTTTTAGTGTTATTGTAAGCACAAGAATCCACATAGTGTGGATTAAATGATTATTGATTGTAACTTATCTTTTAATTCTATTGTGCTCATACTTTGAGGACATTAGTAAACATAGAAATAACTCTTATAAGTAATAATCATCACACTAAAATGAAGTCACCTGGATTGTCTTTAAAAAATTGTCCCAACTGGAAGCTTTTGCATAATCAATGTATAAGCTGTCTTTTTACTTTAACAAAAAAGTAAAATGAAAAGACTTGATCCTCATGTCTAGATACCAATATCACTGACACATTTTTATTTTACAACTTTTGCTAGGTGTTGACTGAAGGTACATAGTTTACTGATATTCTATAGTACTTAAAAAGAATAGACTAATATACTTTCTCTCTCTTAAAAGCATGCAAGATTTAAGAAGACATAATCTATAATGGATATAATATTATTACAGAAGGAGAAGCTAATTTTTACATATTCTTGACATAAGGTTTTGATCATCAATTGCTTTTCCTTTTATTAATGAATTTTCTGGCTTCTAGCTGATAGGTGTTTCTAAATTTCTATTCTGAGCTTAAGATGTAATGTATTTGAACTTATAATTCAAGATATTAATGAGATTTGAAGAGAAAGTCAGCAAAGGAAATGGTCTTCTGGTAATCATCTTTTCTCCTTGAAGTCGGGGGGCGAGGAGTCTCCTTATATAACACTTGTATAAGGTGGAACAGTGATAGCAAACTGATGAATCTTTTCTATTGCATTTTTATTTCTGGTGTGAAAAGATATTTTAAAATACCTAGTTTAGAATAAAACCCCAATCCACTCTACTACCACCATGTGTTATTTTGGGAATTCACAGTGGGAGCTCCTGAGCCAGATTCCTCAGATTAAAATCCTATCATGTACATTAGCTCTTTAACTAGATCTCATTTATAATTATATTGTTGCTAAATTTAAGAAGATGCTAATAATTAGCTGACACAATAGTTTCTAGAAATTCATTGTGATATTTAGTTAGAACTTGAAAAAATACATGCTCACAGAAAACTCAGTAATTCCGCAGTTCATGGGAAATGATGCTGTCATTGGCTTTCTGTGGCAGCACTATAGGAAAGGGAAAGGACTGGAGGCTGTGGGAAGGTGGAGAAAGGTCTTGATGTTTTTCTAGTCTTTCTACATTACTTAGGCACCTGAAAAAGTGCTCATCATCTTTAGCCATCAGAGAAATACAAATCAAAACAACTTTGACATATCACCTGACACCTATCAGATTGGCTAAGATAAAAGACACAGATGACAGTCTATGCTGGAGTGGGTGCAGAGCAAGGGGAACACTCCTCCATTGTTGGTGGGGCGTGTAAGTTTGTTCAGCCACTCTGGAATGCAATATGGTGTTTTCTCAGAAAACTGAGAATCAATCTCCCGAAGGACCTAGCAATACTACTTCTGGGTGTATACCCTAAAGATGCACAGTCACACTCCAATGGCATTAGGTCAACTATGTTCATAGCAGCATTATTTGTAATAGCAAGAACCTGGAAACAACCTAGATGCCCCTCAACTGAAGAATTGATTAACAAACTGTGGTACATTCACACAATGGAGTACTACTCAACAGTAAGAAAAAGTGATATCCTAAAATTTGGATGCAAATGGATGGATTTGGAGAATATCCTCCTGAGCGAGGTATCACAAACCCAGAAAGATAAGCAGGGGATGTACTCACTCATGAGTGGACTCTAAACAAAACAAAACAAAACAAAAAAAGCCAAACATGCCCAAGCTGCAAACCACAATCACTGAACAGCTTGGGATCTGAAACACCTTGGACTGACTCCTTGGATCCCAATACCCCTAGAGGAACACCTGACTCAATTTGATGTTGGGGGGAGAAAAGTGGATTTGCCAGGAGTTGGGGCTGAACTAAGCAATATCAAGACCTTAGGACCTTGGGATCGAATGCCCCGGGCTGGGGCAGGGGTGGTGGTGGTGGTGGTGGTGGATGGGGAGATGTGGAGATGAAAGAATGACCTGATGTGGTGGGAGGGGGAAGGGATCTTGATTAAGGATATACAGGGATAGAAAATGTGACTTCTTTAGTCATAATAAAAAAAAATAAAGTATTTGTAGACCCAAGTGAAGAAGAGTAAAAAATATGTGAAATGGGTTGTGATAACATAGCAGTTGACCCTTGGGTAGTGCTTATTTGGATTTCTTTTGGGAGATAGAAGAAGTGGGTCATTGGAGAAGAGGCTTGAACTTTATAGTCTAGCAATGTTTTCTGTTAATTTTTTTTAAATATTGAAATGTGATAATTGTACATGTTTATGGAGGACAGCATGTTTTGATGCATGCATATATTGGCACATATGAAATCAAAGTAAATAGATTATCTGTCATCTTAAACTTTTGACATATTTTTCTTAAAATATTTTTTGAAATTAAAACATACTTACATTATTTTCTTCTTTTCATTTCCTCTCTCCAACCCATCTCATATTATCTCTTGACTCTTAAAGTCATTCTGTTTGTTACATTTATATATACAAGTGTATAGTTATAATTATATGAATATAATCTGCTCAGTCCATATAATGTTACATATACATATATATATATAATGTCAGGACTGCCATTCTTTATGTTGTGTACATACATTCAAATTTCTTTTTCCTCTAGAGTTTTGACTGCATAATACTTCCTACAGAACAGTAAAATTTATCACATTTATCTAACTATAGCCTGTTGACCAACATCTCCTGTAGGAATTTTCTAATTTAAAGGTCATTTAGTGGTTTCTTATTTGTGGATGGTGCAGGTTTTTATTTTAATTCATTGTTTATAATACCTTTTGGTTTGTTCACATGAATTTAAAGTGACAGAACCACTCAAATCCTAATGAGTCTTCTAATTTATATTTAAAAATTATATCTTTTCCAAGTGAGGAAGAATTATATAAGCAAAGGGGTCAATGTCATGATGAGGAAACCCACAGAGACAGTTGAGCTATTGGGAGCTCATTGGTTCTGGACTGACAATTGGAAACCTGCATGGGACTGAACTAAGCACTCTGAATGTGGAAGACAGTGTGTGGCTTGGACAGATTGTGGGGCCTCTGGCAGTGGAACTTGAATTTATCATGAACTGGCTTTTTGGAGCCCATTTCTTATAGAGGGATACCTTGCTCAGCCTTCATATAGTAGATGGGTTTAGTCTTAACTCATCTTGATATGCAGACGATATTGGCTTGCTATGGGAGTCCTTACCCTCTCTGAAAAGTGGATGAGGGGTAGGGTGGGGAGAAGTTGGGGGATAGTAGGAGGAGGGGAGAGAAGGGGAACTGTGGTTGGTATGTAAAATTAAAAAAAAAAACTTTTAAATAAATTTTTATAAATATTTTTTATTATTATGAACAAAGAAGTCACACTTTCTAACCTTGTATATCCATTCTTCAAGGTTCTTTCCCCCTCCCACCACATCAGGTCATTCTCTCTTCTCTACAACTCCCCATCCCCTCCCTGGGCAGGCAGCAGGCAGTCCCAAGGTCCCACTGTCCTAATATTGCTTAGTTCAGTCTCCACCCCTGGCAGATCCATTTTTCTCCCCCCTCCCTCAAGACTGAGTCAGGTGTTCCTCTACGTGGAGTGGGATCCAAGGAGTCAGTCCAGGGTGTTTCTGATCCCAAGCTGTTCAGTGGTTGTGGTTTGCAGCTTGGGCATGCTTTGCTTTTTTCTTGTTTGTTTGTTTGTTTAGAGTCCACTAATGAGTGAGTACATCCCCTGCTTATCTTTCTGAGTTTGTGATACCTCACTCAGTAGTATATTCTCCAAATCCATCCATTTGCCTGCAAATTTTAGGATATCCTTTTTTCTTACTGCTGAGTAGTTCTCCATTGTGTAGATATACCACAGTTTGTTAATTCATTCTTCAGTTATCTTTTAATTTAATTTATATATTATTTATTTACCTATTTTTTACATTTTATATCATGTTCACTTGACTTTCAGAGTCGTCTTAAAGGTGAGAAAATATATAAAGCTCTGGAGGTATGGCCCAGCTGTTAGAAGCCTGTACTATTCTTGCAGAAATTGTGAGTTTAGTTCTGAGCATCCATGTCATGCAGTCAGAACTTTCTTTGACACCTATGCTCACATTTCCACTAACACATTCCACTTCCCACATAATAAAAAAAATCTTAAAGATAAATAAAAATTAGATAAATGATCCAAGTGACTATATTTTTGAAAGGCAATCTCTACCTCATACTTTTAGAAGGCAATAATTCCTCCAAAGAGTAAAAAATGTTTTACATGGTGGTCCATGGTTGTCATTACTTTGTCACAGGAAGCTGAAGTAAGATCTCAGGTGTGAAACCATCCTAGGGGACATAGAGATACCCTGTCTCTAAGAAAAAATGAAAAAGAAAAACAAACAAACAACAACAAAAAAACTTTGTGTAAAAACTACTATAACAGCCAGTGCATTTTATTGATTCTTTTATTACTCCTTAAAGACCAGATAAATTTTCAGATTTCAGCCTAGATATACTTCACTACATTTAAAATTCTCAGGAACTTTTAATGCTCATTTTTAAATTTATACTGATATATGACAGAATCTAAACTCATGTCTTTAATCTCTATTAATGGGATATCTCCTCATTCATGTGCCTTCATTTATTTTTAATTTTTGTCTTTGTTTTTCTGACAGGCTTAAGTACTTTTCTGAATATAAATTTACTGAGTTATATATTTTCTCTTCAAAGTGCCTTAGATCTTTCTCTGCTGTCTTCTGGATTTTAAGGTTATGTCCTTGAAATATGATAGGCCCTGCTTTGAGTGTTTTCTTATTTTGAAAGTTTCTTTGTTCTTGATTCTTTTGAGATTTTTTCTTTGTATACGATCTTGTAATAAATTCAGAAGTTCCCTGTTGTACAGTCTCATTGGTTCTGTCTTGTGTTTCCCTCTGCATCTGGAAGCGGTGCTCAAGTTGCCCTGCTAACACCTTATTATTCTCCTGAAGTTTCTTTGTTCCTGCCAGTACAACTATCCACCTTGTACTTTTTATTTTATCTTATTGACTTATTTTTCTCCTCTTAGTCATAATTTGCTACCTAATCATATTTTTGTTCAGTTTTATGTTTTTTCCCCTGAACATGAAGTTCTTTTATTTCATAGAGGTCATTATGTATTTATTTTATGCATTATTCAAAAACTTTTCTTGTATTTAAAAAATTGGTAAGGAAGTAGATTAATTTTAGGGTTTGTTACTCAACATTCTGAAGTTATTTTAAGAGTCCATACTTGGTTTGTGGTCTAGGTAGGCACTGGTGCACACATAATGATCCAGACACAGGAGCATATGGTTTTGTCTTTCTTCCTCCTTGATAGTGTCTACCAATGCATTTGTCGATGACTTTTCAGATGATTAGTAAGAGGACTTTGATGCTCTTTACTTTCTATCATATTGCTAGTTTCAAATTTGTTTTGCCTGAATGTACTTTGTGCCCCTATTATCCAATTTTTTTTGGTACCCATACTAACAAAGCACAGAAAAACATTTATTTTCCAAGTCATTCTTCTGTATCAGAAATTCCCAGACTATATATCAGTTATTATGAATTACTTTTCTCATTGATCTGACAAAGCTGTTTAAGGAGAGGGATCTCACTTTGGGTTTAAGTCTGAAGGAATACAGATTTTTGTGATAGGTGAGGAACTCATGACAGTGGGAACTAAAGGCTGTCGACTACACAGAATTCTTGGTCAGTGATCATAGAGTGAGGAGCGCCACTGCTCAGCTTCTCTCCCCTTTCAATGCCAGTTGGGATTCCAGACCAAGGAATGTTACTGCTGATATTTAAGGTGGGTATTCCCCTTTAAATTAACCTGATCATGAACACTGTCCTCAAATATATAGAGATTTGTTACCTTGGTGATACTAAACCTGTCAAATTTACTATCAGTATTAACCTCCATACTTACCAGCATTGGTATGTATTCCAAGTTCATTGCCAGAACTTTCAAGCATGTACTGCATTACCATCTAGCTCTTCTTTCCATTCTAGTCATATGCTGAGATTTTTCTCATAATGAAGAAAACTAACAAATTGTACGATGTGGAAAAGTTGAAATATTATCTGTTCTCTTCACTGGGAATCAATTTAAAGAATAGAATAGCATGCATTTATGCCTCTATGTACAACAAGTATTAAATTACTGAGTTAAAATATATGTTTAAAAGTATTAACAAAGAAAGTTTCTTTAACCATACTTTGGTATGGCTTGTCTAGTCTCTTCACAGCTAGGTCTTGACATTTGAACATCTGTGTTCATCACTGTATTATATAGACTGGAAAAAGTTTAGCCAGGATCTCTACACTATAGATAATAACTGGTTCCTTGCCCTTCACTTCAGCCTTCACGCTCAGATTGTTCTGTTCTATTTGTAGTAAAAATTATTTTATACCAGTTTAATTTATACATTGTCTTTCCACACCCCTGATGCTTTTGTTAGTAATGGCCTATTCATTAAACTATCCTGACTCCCTCCCAAGACTCTTGTCTGTAAATTCTCACTTTTTTCTGATGTTTTCTCTAATGTTTTCAGATATTTTATAAAATAATTAATAAAGCAGAATTATAAATTAAACATACCTAGAAAAAATGAATAGCAAAGCATATGTATACAGTTATGTCAATATTAATAATTGAGAAAAGTTCCATAGATTGATCAACTAATCCATCAATATGTAAATAGACAGGCATACTGTATAATGACAACAGAACAGACATATCAGACGCAGAGGGAACATCAAATCCATGAGAGAATCAGACAACACTCATATCTGAATAGTTTGCAATCAGTTTTTGATATTCACTTTTCCCCCAGAAGACATTACACATAAAAGGGAAACTGAGTCAACTATAAAATTCACATTCCCATACCCAGAAGATGGCTATTTGGGAAAATAAAACCAGACAGAAATTTTTCACCAGGAATCTTTTTCAGATTATTTAAAACAAATATAAGATCCATCTGCACAGCTGGTGACCACTTTGTTCACTCACTTGCTCTATATCTGACCCCAAGAAGCATAGGAAGCTGTAAATTGAGAGGTAATCCAGCATGAAACAGTAGAGAACTTGGTGGAAGTTTTGATTCCTGTTCCAGTGTATCCTTCATATTCTCTGGAATAATATTAAATGGCTTAATCCTACATAAATAATTGCACTGATCTCAATCTAGATAATTTTTGTTGTAATAAATACCTAGGACCTACACATTCCAAATATAATATTTAAAAGAGAATATGGCTCACATTTGCTTTTTTCTTAAACTTTGACAGAATTTTAATGATAAAATATTTGAATTATTTTCTACCTATAAATTTATTTTATTTCCATTCAAATATTGATAATTGCAGGATATAACTAATGCTGCTTATACTAAACATTTTTGACAGTAATTTTGTTTACGTTAAAGATTTTTAATACATTTTTTGAGATGATAATATATATCATTCCCTGCCTTCCCTTTTCTCTCTCTTTTATGTATGCCCCTTGTTTTCCTTCAAATTCAAATTTATGGCTTCATTTTATTTAACTTATATACTTTGAAATGTATAAATACCACCTGTTTAATGCATGTGATATTAGTTGTATGGATATATTTTAGGATTGATCATTTGGTATTAGATAACCAACTGGTGTACTCTATGTTGATGGAAGAGTATTTCTCCCACTCTCCATCATTTGCTAGTTACCTGTAGTTCTTTGTCAAGGGTTTTTGAGGCTCAAGAGTCTTCGGCTTCCATATTAGACTGTAATGTGGCCCCTTTTCAGGTCAGATTATAACTTAAACCTGTGACATCTCACCAACATGGCTGCCTAAAAATGAAAGCATTTTTGACAATATAATAACAAATATCAATTATTTAAATTTTAATTTAATTATTTTAATTTTACTTATTTTTTGAACACTTACAATGCAATTGAGATAATTAAAACTCAAATTGGTTTGACAATACTGAAGTCTATATTATGCTTTACAATTGCAGAAGTAGACATTTGGTCAAGTGCTTTCTCAATGATGATTGTAAAGAAATTACTAGATATGAGTACAGGCTAAATAACAGGAGGAAACCCAGGAGGTACAATATTTACCACAGTTATTGGAAATAATAGAGATTCCTTAAAAGATACAAAGAACAAGATTTTACTCTATGTCCAGAGTCTACATTTTTTTTACTTTGTATAATTAATTTAATTTGTATAATTTGTATAATCCTGGTTGAAAATCTGTCTCTCTTGAAACAGTGTTGGAAATAACTCCTATGTGACATTTTGGATCCTTTTGTTTTTTTCACCTGATCTTTAATTTAATTAGTTTATTATTATGTATTACATTATTGGGCTTCCTTGGCCAACAGAGTTTGTCTTATAGTAGTGATAGCAATAGGCCAAAGACACAGAAAGAGGCTAGATGTCTATCTCTTGCCTTTGCTGATCCTGCATTCCTGGATTATCATAGCTTTCCAGGCACCTCTGTAACTCTGGCTTAATCTCTTCAACCTTCCCTGGTTCCTTTAGTCCTGAGGATACTGACATTTTCTAGGTGTGGGTACTGCAGGGTCTTTTATAGTTTCCTTCCACAGTAAACACAACATTGTCAACAATGTCTTTATTAAACATTCTCCATATTACTTTCACCGATAGACCACATGATTCCTGCCATAAGACTTACTACTGAGTTCACTTCCTTCGTCCCTGGAATGAGAGAATAATATTGGCTCTGCCTAATACCTGCATTTGTCCAGTGACATACACATAGTATTCTCATAAATTTTAAACTGTAATTAGTAAAACCATGCACAAAATCATTGGTTGCTAAAGATGTACAGTCACACTCCAAAGGCATTAGCTCAACTATGTTCATAGCAGCATTATTTGTATTAGCAAGAACCTGGAAACAACCTAGATGCCCCTCAACTGAAGAATGGATTGACAAATTGTGGTACATCTACGCAATGCAGTACTACTCAGCAGTAAGAAAAAATGATGTCCTAAAATTTGCAGGCAAATGGATGGATATTGAGAATATCCTCCTGAGTAAGGCATCACAAACCCAGAAAGATAAGCAGGGGATGTACTCACTCATTAGTGGACTTTAAACAAAAAAGCAAAAAGCAAAGCATGTCCAAGCTGCAACCACTGAACAGCTTGGGATTTGAAACACCTTGGACCAGCACCTTGGAGCCTACTCCCTCTAGAGGAACACCTGACTCAGTCTTGATGTTGTGGGGAGAAAACTGGATCTGCCAGGAGTGGAGGCTGAACTGAGCAATATTGGGATCTTGGGACCTTGGGACCTCATGCCCATGCTGGGGAGGAAATGGGGAGATGTGGAGATGTGGAGAAGATAGAGTGACCTGATGTGGTGGGAGGGGGAAGGGACCTTGAATAAGGATAAAACAGATAGAAAATGTGACTTTTTATTCATAATAAAAAGAATAAAATAAAATAAAAATAAATACAAAAACCAAAAGAAAAAGAAAAAATCATTGGTTGCTGTTATGTACTAAATTATGGTTGACACATGGCTAGCCATTTGCAATATAAATTATTCAATTTATTGAATATTTAGTGAAGTAAAGTGCCTTTGGTTAGTCAAGGTGGGCCTATGAATAACATGAATAGATTGGCCTTTTCAGGAGCACTAAAAATACCTCTCCTACTAGCCTGCCTCAATTTACTGAAATCCTTAACAGAAACAATTACTTGCACTTACTAAGTTCCCAGGACAGTACTAGACAACAAATGCAGCAATTTGCAATCAACATCTCCTAAATACACAGTTTTATTTCACCACTGAGGTAATACTGGAAAATTTAACAAGAAGGAAAAGATTAAGACAATGCCTGCCTACTTCCAAAGGTATTGTTTGTCTAATGCTCACATCGCAATTTGGTATAACTTTTACATTTGAATTGACATTTGTCCAAAGAATGTACATTAATTTTGCTCATGAGCAGAATCAATCTGACAGTCAGGCAGACAGACAGGCAGACAGACAGACAGGCAGACAGACAGACAGAGAGACAGACAGACAGACAGACAGACAGACAGACAGATAGATAGATAGATTTAAATGCAGGTGGTTTTCCTGAGTTCTTGAAAGCATTGTGGTAGAATAAAATATGAAATGCCAGATATAAATGCTGGCTGTGGCTGTCTTTTTAATGACAATGTGGCTTTAGCAAAGTTCATTCTTTCAGAACTTTCGCTGTATTTTTTTTTCAGGCAGGACTCTTCGGAGTTTTATTTGGTGGGTCTCTGGGTTTAGAAGAAGGTGTTAGGCCTCTTGGTGGTGAACTGTGGCTTGTGATGGCACTGCGACACACGGTGGGGCAATGGGAACTTGATTTTGGAACTGCTTGACTGCGGACTGACGGCACTTACCTGCAGCAGTCTCCTCCACCTTCATTATCTGGATGGAGTGTGCACGGGCACGATGCCGGGCTCCCATGTCAGGTCCCTGTACTCTTGGTACATGTTGTGTGTGCCACTGCAGGAGTCCTAAAGAAGCCAGATGACGAAGTTCTTCACCCGCAGAGGTGATTTCTCAAACACCTGCCTGCAGTACACTATCTCCCCAGATGACTTCTTCACCTTCAGCTGGGACACGAAGTACCAGAAGTGGGACTTGGCCACCACATAGTTGGGTTCGAAGATTTGCATTCAGTAGAGTGGTGGCGTGTGGCATTCTGAGGTGGGCAGACAGCAGCGCACAGCCACCTTGTATTTCCAAAGTGTGCCTGAGGCCTTCATGGTGCACCGTCATCGTTAGCCGCCAGTCACAAAAGCAGGATTTCATTTTCTAAAAAAATAACATAAAATAGAGTGACAAGAAAAAAAATTAAACAATGCCATTGTGTAGAATGAATTGTATTGAGCTCAAATGAACAGCAGAAGACTATATTAAATATAATTTTCAGACCCCAAGAATTTCAGTGGTTGTGGTTTGCAGATTAAATGTTATTTACTATTTTATTGGATTTTTTATAAACAGTAATCTCATTTGTTACAATAGCTAACACACACATTAGTAAAAATCTTGGACTAAGCAAACAATAAAATTGATATTACATATATGAAGTCTAGGGAGGATCTGTCTGTGGTGCATGAATCAACACACTCCTTAGCAGACAGGAATAGAGTTTGGCTGTGAGGGGCTCCTCCAGCCACTGCACCTAGAAGAGGGGGCATTGCATGGTGACAGAACACCAAATATATATAACACTCAAAAAAAGTCAGTGAGCGACATAATAATCATGCCACAAAACATACAGAACAAAGAAAAAATTTTAAGAGCTGCAAAAGAAAAGGGCGAACTTACCTATAAAGGCGGACACATAAGAATAACACTTGACTATTCAATGGAAGCTATGAAAGCTAGAAGGGCTTGGTCAGAAGTTATACAGACACTAAAAAAGCATGGAGGCCAAACTAGAATACTATACCCTGAAAAATTATCAATCACCATATATGGAGTAAACAAGGTATTTCATGACAAAGGCAGACTGAAACAATATCTATCAACCAACCCAGCACTACAGAAAGCATTAGAGAAAAAACTCCAACTTAAGGACCCCAGATACACCCATGAAACCACAAACAATCAATAATCCCACAGGAGAATACTCCAGAAAAAGGAAATACAAACAAGTTGCACCACAAAATATCAGGAAATATCAATCAGTGGTCACTAATATCTCTTAATATCAATGGACTCAACTCTCCTATAAAATGTCACACACTAACAAGATGGATACAACAACAGAAGCCATCCTCTGTTGCCTACAAGAAACACACCTCAACTACAAAGACAGACACAGGGTCAGAGAAAAGGGTTGGGAAAGATTTTCCAGTCAAATGGTCCAAAGAAACAAGCTGGGGTTGCCATCCTAATATCAAACAAAGTAGACTTTAAGCTAAAAGCAATTAAAAGGGACCAAGATGGTCATTACTTATTCATCACAGAAAAAAACTGATCAAGAGGAAATTTCAATCCTGAATATTTAAGCCCCTAATATAAGGGCATATACGTATGTAAAACAAACACTGATAAAGCTCAAATCCCTCATCAATTCTCACACCCTAATAATGGAAGATTTAAACACCCCACTTTCACATTGGATAGGTCAAACAGACAGAGACTCAACAGAGAAAAAAGCATTCTAACAGAGGTTATGATGCAAATGGATATAGAAGATATCTACAGAAGCTTCCACCCAAATACAAAGGAATATACATATTTCTCAGCTCTTCATGGAACTTTCTCTAAAATTGACCACATAATTGGACATAAAGCAAATATCAACAAATACAAAAAAATGAAAATAAACCCTTGTAACATATCAGACCACCAGGGCCTAAAGATAGAGTTCAACAACATCAAAAATCAAAGAAAGCCGATAACTCATGGAAACTAAACATAACTCAGTTGAACCACTTCTGGGTCAAGGAAGAAATTAAGAAAGAAATCAAAGTCTTCCTAGAATTTAATGAAAATGAATCCACAACATACCCAATGTAAGCAGTGGGACACAATAAAAGCAGTCTTAAAAGGAAAATTCATAGCACTAGATGCCTGTATGAAAAACTTAGAGAAATTGCACATTAGAGACCTAACAGCTCAGCTGAAAGCCTTAGAACAATTAGAAGCAAACTGACTTAGAAGGAATAGATGGCAAGAAATAATCAAACTTAGAGCTGAAATCAATACAATTGCAACAAAAAGAACAATACAAAGAATCAATGAATCTAAGAGTTGGTTCTTTGAGAAAATGAACAACATAGATAAACCCTTATCCAAACTAATAAAAAACCAGAGTGAGAGTGTCCAAATCAACAAAACCAGAAATGAAAAGGGGGACATAACAACAGACCCCTGGGAAATCCAGAGAATTATCAGATCATACTTTGAAAATCTGTATTCCACAAACCTGGAAAACCTAGAAGAAATGGACAGCTTTCTTGACAGGTACCATTTACCAAATTTATATGAAGAGCAGATTAATTAGTTAAACAGGCCTATAACCTTTAAGGAAATTGAAGCTGTCCTTAAAAGCCTCCCTGAAAATAAAATCCCTGGTACAGATGGTTTCAGTGCCGAATTCTACCAGACATTCAAAGATGAATTAGTACCATTTCTCCTCAAACTATTTCACACAGTAGAAACTGAAGGAATCTTGCCAAATTCCTTTTATGAGGCCACAATTACCCTAATAACCAAGCCACTCAAAGATACGACAAAGAAGGAGAATTATAGACAAATTTCCCTCATGAATATTGAGGCTAAAATTCTCAAGAAAATTTTAGCAATCTGTATACAACAATATATAAAAAATATCATCCTCCATGACCAAGTAGGCTTGATCCTAGAAATTAAGGGCTGGTTTACATACGAAAAAACGTAAACGTTATCCATCATATAAACAAGGTAAATGAACAACACCACATGATCATATGCTTAGATGCTGAAAAAGCCTTTGACAAAATCCAACATTCCTTTATGATTAAAACCCTGGAGAGATCAGGATTACAGGGAGAATACCTAAATATAATAAAGGCAATTTACAAGAAGCCGACAGCCAGTATCAGTCTTAATGGAGAAAAACTCAAAGCAATTCCACTAAAATCAGGAACTAGACAAGGATGTTCCATCTCCCCTTATCTATTCAATATAGTTCTCGAAGTTTTAGGTAAAGCAATAAGGGAACAAAAAGAGATTAAGGGGATACAAATTGGAAAGAAGAAGTGAAACTATCTCTAATTGCAGATGATAAGTTACCCACAAAATTCTTCCATTCATACTCCAAAGGTATTAGCTCAGCTATGTTCATAGCAGCATTATTTGTAATAGCAAGAACCTGGAAACAACCTAGATGCCCCTCAACTGAAGAATGGATTAACAAATTATGGTACATCTATACAATGGAATATTTCTCAACAGCTTAAAAAATGACATTCTATCATTTGCAGGCAAATAAATGGATTTGTAGAATATTCCCCTGAGTGAGGTCTCACAAACCCTGAAAGATAGGCACGGGATGTACTCACTCATTTGTAGACTTTAGATAAAAAGCAAAGAACACCCAAGATGCAAACCTCAACCCCTGAACAGTTTGGGATTAGAAAAACTTGAGAGACATCCAGGGATTCCCATAGGAATAAAAGAATAGAGAGAAAATTTCTCCTCAGCTAACTGGAAGCATAAGGAGTTGCGATCAGGATTAGGTGGAAACAAATCATGAGAAAAGGAGATGGATGTGTGAGCGTAACAACAAGGAGGGAGAGAAAAATAAGAGATGGAGATCTTAATAGAGGAAGCCAATATGGTGTTGGAAAAAGACAAGGTGCTAGGGAAACCTCTAAGAACTCACAGATGTTTCTGGCTAGGTCTCCAACCAATAGTGAAGGTGTTGCCTAGACAGGACTTCCCCTATAATCAAATGAATAACCACCCCAAGTGCCATCACAGCACTACATCCAACAAACAATGAATAGAGGTAGGAGGCAGAGAGGGATACATGGCTGAGCACTGGGCTGAGCTCCTGGTCCAGCTGAGAGAGGGGAAGGAGAGCCTATATGAACAAGAGGGTGTGAATTATAAGGAAAATTCCCACAGTAATGGCTGGCTGGATCTTTGTGGAGCTCTCTGAATCAAGAACAGTGACCAGGAAAACATCAGGAAAAGGAACTAGGCCCTCCAAGGATAGGGAACTGTCCACTGACATGGGCAATATGTGAAACCTCAAAGGGAGGGATCAGACTGTGTTTCTGTGCATGGACTGGTACTTTGAAGCTCATTCCCTCCAGAGAAACACCTGACCCAGTCTTGATATTAGGGTGAGGAAATCAGACTTGCCTGGAGTGGATGCTAAACTGATACATCTTGGGACTTCTTGACCTTTCTGGAGAGGAGATGGGAGGATGAGGAGGAGGGAGGCTGAAGGCTGACCAGAGGCTTTGGGAAGGGGAGGAAGGGGACACATGGATAAAAAGACTTAGTTTTATAAACAAAATAAAAAATAAATTGAAGGTTTATTTTTTGTATATTTATGTATATGTCTACTTGAAGGTGGGTGCGTAGAGAGGCTCTAGCATTGCTCATGTAGGTGCTTAGAACTAAACCCTGCTTCTATGGGACAGTAGCAAGCTCTCTTAACCAGTGGATCAACATGATTTTTTAAAAATAACTGTATAGTTTGGTGATTTCTCCCACTTTTATAATTTCTCTTTAAAGATATATTTTATTGTTTTATCCCTGTGAATGTTTTAGCTCAATATATTTATATGCACCATGTATGAGCCTTTTGCCTACAGA
This sequence comes from Sigmodon hispidus, assembly GCA_004025045.1. Taxonomy (NCBI): domain Eukaryota; kingdom Metazoa; phylum Chordata; class Mammalia; order Rodentia; family Cricetidae; genus Sigmodon; species Sigmodon hispidus. Next base: position 134,814 of record PVIH01003855.1, read on the forward strand.
AGTCAGAAGAGATCAAACTGTGATCCTCTTCAAGAGTCACAAGTGCCCTTGACCCTTGAACTAACTCTTTAGCTAATACTTGACCATTCTTAATGGGTAAAAAAGGACCCAAATGATGGTTGTTGCCATAGGAAAGTTCATAGTTTTCAATCAGAATTGGGTCTTAAACTTTACAATATTTTTCCCACACTGATTTAATTCTAATAATCCTTACTCTACACAAAACACTGCCTTTTTATTATTCTAAGTCCTTTACCAGTGGTAGATAGCCTTTCATTTTAATTTTTAAATTAATTTTCTTCCCATGTCTGTGCAAAGTTTACTGGCTCTCTCTCTTTTTTTTTTTTAAATCCTCTTTTTTGCCTTTTACGTTCAAGATTCTTCTTGGTCACAAGTGTAGTTGGTCACTTTGTTCTCTTGCAAATAGCATCTTTTATAAAAACCTTTCTATGGCAACAATTATTTTCTACCTGTCTGCACTTGCACAACCTAACTTAATGCATTAACTATGTTTCATTCAGCTTTCCATCTGTAGAATCCAAACACTGTGCCAGTAGGTGCACACAGAAAGCTACAGTAGGCAGATGTACTTTCTGTTAGCTGAGAAATTTTCATCAGGGAAACCACTATTAATTCCTTAATATTGTTTTTGTGGGTTATTATTTAGAGTTGTGTTTTATTTTTCCTTTTATGCTTTGGACAGTTTAGTGTTGGTTAGTCATGTTCTTTTTATATTTGCAAATTCTGAGAGGGGAAGAGGCTCCATTTTTCTAGAGTTGGTAGTGCAGTGTGAGGTTATTCTGAAGCAGCTACTTTCTTTTTCTACTAAAATAAGTATGGATATAGTAGAGGAAAAATGAAGGAACTGCAAGAAATATCTGGGTTAATAACAAGATTCAAACCGTTTGAGTAATTCTATATTCTCCCAAAAGAGACAAAATTCCCAACACTCATGAACAAAACACCTCCCTCTCCAAGTGGTCAGAGAACAAGTGTGGCCTGGATTTCTGGAAGTTTTTCTAACCTCAGTTGCTGTTCAGAAAGAAGAAAGAGGGGTGAACCTCTGTGTTATGTTCACACTCAGAAACAGCCTCTCCTTTGTCCTTAGCACCATTGACAATGGGAGAAGTTAACCTGTAGATATATAACCTTTCATACTTCTAACATTTTATGGGTGAAAATAATTAAAACCTACTATTTTAGCAGGTTTTAAAAAACACTACACATATGAACTGAAGTAATTGCATTAGACAATACAGCTCTTGAACTTTTTCTCTTGTGTAATAAAAATTTTGTACTCTATTAGCAACATAAAAGACATTATTGAAAAGCAAAAACCAATTCTCTAGGGAAGGATAGTTGTTATAATGTGATAGTAGTTGAGAGTACAGCTTTGAGTTAAAGGAATAAATAGAACAATAAAATAGAATATAATAGAACAGACTAAGTGGACTAGAGCAAAAGATTGTTGGTGAAGGTGTGTGAAGATTGCTCAATGAATAATTGGTTTTTATGCAAGTATGAGGACATGCATTTGTTTTTTTTTCCTTCTTTATTTATTTTGTATTTATCAAGAAAAACAGTAAAATGCATTTAAAATGCTGATAAACTAACAATAACTATAAAGAAGATAAAAATCATAAGCATGACTTATCAAGGGTGATAATGCAAATAAGATTGCTACACATATATTTACTTTGTGTTCAGCTTTCCCTCTGAAATTTTTTTTTCTATCCCTGTATATCCTTATTCAAGGGTTAGGGCTGGCGGGATGGCTCAGCCATTAAAGTCTTGGCTCACAACCATAAATATAAGAGGATATGCATTTGTATCTCCAGAATCCTTATGAAAATACAGGGGTATTGACTTTGGCCACTTTGAGTAAAGTGAAATGAAATTTAAATTTTTATTTCCTTGATAGCTAAGGATGTTGAACACTTAAAGACTTTTTTATCAAACATTTGTGTTTTATCTTTAGGAAACTCTTTACTATGTTCTGTACCCCATTTTATTTGGGTTACTTTTTTCTTGATGTTTGTATATGTGGTCTTTTTTCAGTTCTTTATATATTTTAGATACTAACACTCTGTGAGAGGCATAGTTAGTAAAGATCTTTTCTCATTCTGTAAACTACTGCTTTTCCCGAATGATGGTGCTTTTTGTCATATAGAAACTTTTCAGTTCTATGAGTACCCACTTATTAACTGTTGATATTAGGAAGTTGTTAGCAATAGTTGTCCTGTTCAAAAAAAAAATCTTTCCTATGCCATTGAGTTCAATTCAATTTACCATTCTTCTCTCTGTAAGATTCAAGGTATCTGACTTGCATTGACGTTCTTGATCTATTTAGAGCTGATGTTTAGGGTAATAAATATAATATATAAATGTAATATATGTTCATTCTTCTACATGAAGACATCTAGTTTGACCAGCACAATTTGATGAAGATACTATCTTTTCTTCAGTGTGCATTTTTGACTTATTTGTCAAAAATCTGGTGTTCACATGTGTATGGATTAAAAGTAAGGGTGATACTCATTGCTAGTAGTACTGTGAACTCTTGAGAAATCATTAAGAATGTTTCTCATAATCTGAAAATTAATCTGCCATATTAGCTATACACTTGGGCATATATCCAAAAGACCCTACATGTTACAATAAAGATACATGCTCACTCACTGTTATTATTCTATATTCATAATAGCCAGAAAATGGAAATAGCTTAAGCTTCTTATCAACTGATAAATGAATAATTAAAATGTGGTATATTCACATAATGTTAAGAAAAATGAAATTATTAAATTTGCAGGGAAATAAGCAGAAAACAATCAACCAGACTGAAGTAACCCAGACTTTAGTTTTAAACTTTAGGTATATGTTTTCAGTACAAATAGCCAGATACGGCAGCTTGTAAATGGATAGAAGGGAGAAGGGATCCTCCAAGTAAGGAAAAATTGAATGCAGTGTTTAAAAAAAAATAAGAGAAAAATGTTAGTTTATAAACCACACCCTCCTCTGAGTTCTGACATCAAGTCTCCTTTAAGAAGAGTTTCTCACCTCTGTATCTTTCTCTCTCTGTCTTTGTTTCTCCTGGGAAATCTCCCATCTCCCTTTTCTTTTCCTTTGTTCTTCCTTCTTCTCTTTTCTGTTTTCTTCTCTGCTATCATAATTATGACTTTTTGTTGTATTACATTTCTGGCCTGGACTTTCAGGCCTGACCCTGTGTCCCAGACCTGCAGACCCACAATCCTGCAATTCTGCAGTCCCATAAAGACACATAGACACTTACATTAATTTTATGCTTATTGACCTAGGGCCCAGGCATATAACTTGTTAACCCTTACTCGTGAACTAACTCATGACTTTTCTTATTCAGCCATGTGGCTCAGTAGCTTTTCTCAGAGCATCATAGTTGTCCTCCACATCTGCTGGCCTCTCCACTGGTCTCTGTGGCTTCTCTGCTCTGTTCTTCTTGTTCTCAGAGTTTTCTTAGTGGTAGCCATGCCCACACTTCCTGTCTGCCTTTGGCCAATTAGCATTTTTATTATACCCATAGGCAAGATATTTATTTACAATGTAACAGCATAACTTCACTACATTTCCCCCTTTACTTTTTACAGCAAGAACTCCAAATTTAATATCCCCCTTCTCCCCCATTATGTATAGTGACTTATAACCAATACTGTAAATAAACACAAACATCCATAATTTATTTTGGGGGGATGTGGCCATAGTTCTCAGGCTACTTTCTGCTGAATGGGGCTTCTGGCAATTTCATGGGGATCCAAAGAAGAATTTAGGATTATGGATAAGTCTTTAGTGGAGTAGTCTGTAAGACTGGGTCATCTCAGCCAGTCTCCTTGAAGTTGTTTTGGATGCATAGCCCAGAAAAAACACTTACGTTGTTGAGCATGGAGAAATTGAGTATCACTCAACCTTTTATCCAGAGGCTTCTTCTTCCAGTATATGGCAACTAACAAAGAGATCCACAGCTAAATAATGTTCAGAGAATGATTAGTAGTTGAGGAAAAAGATGCAGAAACCATAGTTTAGTTTCAAGTATGCAAAGTTATGCTAAAGTATATCATGATGTTAAGGAGACTGGTGGTTATAGAAGTCTGAGGTTCAAGGAATAAGTCTTTGAAAGATAGAGTAACTAATGTCATTCTTTGATTTAATACAGAATAGTAAATATGACATAAGAAAAAAAATCACTGTGCTAGTTTTCTGTTGCCTGGTGTTAGTTCAATGTTACAAAGTTTTTTATGCCAAGTTGTTTGTCATGGGTTGGAAAAAGTCTTCTTCCTTAGATTTACCTTCAGTCAGCTTCTGTTGACTGGAATTACACAAATGTATTTTTTTTTTTACATAATATCAGATCTATTGCTTCAAGAAAGGAAATGTTTTATAGATGTGCCATATGGCCAGGTAACATTTGTTTCCCAGAGACTTTAACCTTTCCTCTTAATTTTAATGACTAGACATGAGGAAAATAGTAGTAAGTTCTTTGATTTAGCTCCATTGACACATGTATCCAGAAGTTTCTGGCCCATCTAAGCCACGGTTTGACCTGCAGTTTCAAAGACATTTAGCCTCAAATAATCACACAAAGGTTTATATTAATTACAAACTGTTTGGCTTATGGCTCAGGTTCATTACTAAGTAGTTCTTACAACTTTAATTCAAACCATTTCTATTATTCTGTGTATTGCCACAAGGTTCTGTGGCTTTACCTCTGTAGCATTACATCTTGATTTCTCAGTGGCAGCTTGCAGCATTTCCTTTCTGACTCTACCCTTCTTTCCCTTTATCTATGCTCTGATTTCCTGCCTGTTTCTAAGATACCTTGCCAAAGGCCAAAACACTCACCTTTAAAACTAGTGTTTCACAGCATAGAAAAAGACATCCCACATCACACACACAATACCAACTGTTCCTTGACTGAATTTTTTTTTAATTCATTGGTTAGATTGAGTTCACATGAAAGAGTTAGCAAGTTATATGCCTGGGCCCTAGGTCCATCAGCAGAAAATTAACATAAATGTCTGTGTGTCTCTGTGGGACTGAGAGTGTTTCTATTGGACTGTCAGACTGCAGGTCAAACCTCTGGTCTAGACTGCAAAGTACAACAGTTTAACGACAGTTTTGTAAAATGTCACATGTAGCCGTAGTTTTAGAAACACTGCCTGAAGTAAATAGTTGAAAAGCTTAAAAGTTTTAAGATTTTTAGAAGATAAAATGATTTTGTTTAAAAATCTGTAGAATCAGGCAGTGAGATGGCTCAGAGAGTAAATGCGCTTGTTGCCAACTGTGATAATCCAACTGTGATCCCTGAGATATGTATGACAGAAAAGAGAACTAAATCCTTCAAACACACACACACACACACACACACACACACACACTCACACACACACACACATACACACTAGGAGAACACAGTAAATAAATGCAATAAAAAGAAACAGAAAAAGAAATCTAATATCTACTATCTGTATTAGAAAAAAACATGTATTCAGAAAGTACTTTTGGCATATAGCACTTATGTTCTCAGAATATGACTGTACTTATCTCTAAAATAGAAGAACTATGTGTGTACTTATTAGTAGGAAATTTTATGAGATGCTCTTATTGGTTGATTATCTGACTTATTGTGCTAATTCTTGGTTTCATTTTTCTGAACATAAAATAACCCTTTCTTTCTCATTTTTTATTGAGCATAAAATTCTCTTAAGTCTTCACTGAATGGAACAGATACCTGAATTTTTTTGTTTTCATGTGCTATAAAATATCATGGTTTCTTAGGCATATAGAGTTTTAATAATTGCTTCTGTTAATGTTGTTAAGAGCTTTCTCACAGTTCAATAATCTTATAAGCTCCTATATATCCCTTTCTTTCATTGACTTAATTAAGATTATCTCCATATTGAGAGAAGAGAAAAGACATTTAATAGCATGACACCCTAGCTGTAAGTCAACAGTAACTGCAGATTTTATTGCTGGAAGTCCTACAGTGCATCTTTTGATGTGTTTACACACACTCTCTCGAGACTTGGCTCCTACCTTTCTCATGGCAAGTGCTCAAAATCTTATGTCTATTTACATAGCAACAATTCTCCTTGAGTGGAAATTTATTCTAAGCATTTAAGTACAAACCAAGCTGAAATTATTCAGTAATTTCCCATTAGATGGCATCTTAACCTGGCATAAATTACTGTGCAAATAAGGAGACAAGTTTAAGTTTCAGCTTTATCTTTAGACACTTGACTTTATTCAGTGCATGTGCCAACAAACTGAGCTACTCATCCCACCATTAGATTTTCTGTTATTTTTGCCAAGTGTATCTAGTTATAACATAAGAGCATAATGCAGTCTATGTGATCTTTATGTTCTTTTGTATTTGGTAAAATTATTTTCAGCTCAAATGCTCATGACCATGAAAAAGTCTATTGTTATACCAAGAAACAATGTAATATTCTTTTCTAATAATTAGGAACTTTGCAAGTCACAGACGTCTTACAAGGAAATAGAATCATCTACACAATGGAATACTACTCAGCAGTAAGAAAAAATGATATCCTAAAATTCGCAGGCAAATGGATGGATTTGGAGAATATCCTCCTGAGCGAGGTATCACAATCTCAGAGAGATAAGCAGGGGATGTAGTCACTCACTAGTGGTCTCAGCCAAACATGCCCAAGTGGCAAACCACAACCACTGAACAGCTTGGGATCAGAAACACCCTGGACTGACCCTTTGAACCCCACTCCAACTATAGGAACACCAGACTCACTCTTGAGGGAGGGGCGACAAAACTGGATTTGGCCAGGAGTGGAGACTGATCCAAGTATTATTGGGTCAGTGGGACCATAGGACTGTCTGCTCCCTGCCCAGGGAGGGGATGGGGAGTTGCAGAGAAGAAAAATGACCTGATGTGGTGGGAGGGGGAAGGGACCTTGAATAAGGATATACAGGGATGGAAAAAAAAATTCAGAGGGAAAGGTGAACACAAAGTAAATATATGTGTAGCAATCTTATTTGCATTACCACCCTTGATAAGCCATGCTTATGATTCTTATCCTCTTTATAGTTATTGTTAACTTTCCCTCATTTTAAATTCATTTTACTGTTTTTTGTTAAATATAAAATAAAGAAAAAAAAAGAATCTTTCTTAAGGAAGCTTAATTCTGCCTGCCCATTTTTACCTCAGTGGCAACTGATAGAGGGTGAATCTCACCAATCAATTAATAAATCCACAAGTACTATTTATTGAATTATTTCCACAAGACACTATAATCACAAAATTAGGAAGCACAGGTGTAAGACTTCACTATTGTCCTTCTATAGTTTTTATTTCCTTGTAAAATTTTTAATAAAAATTCATCCATTAATTTAAAATTGCTGAGGACTTGATTTGTTCCAGAACCTAGGAAAGAGACATGTGTTTCAGGAAAGAGAGGTCATCCATAAAAAATTTGAAAGCATATGTAATTCATCCACTGCCTCTGCCAAAAGACTTCTTTCCTATTATAAACACTGAAAAATCCTTCTTTCAGTTCTGGTTGAATAATTGATGTTTATACTTTGCAGCTATAGTAGACATTATAGGTATTGGTGTGACATTAATTGTTGCATCAATAGATGTCTGTTGTCACAAGAGTCTTACAATGCAAATATTCCTTCATCTTAACAGATTGAAAAAAGACCCATAATTACTTCTCCTACATCGATAGATAACTTGGTTTTGTAGAGCTGGTTTTGGTGGGGCTTACTATTAAATCTGTGATTTGCTTTGGGTTAATGAAGTTACTCTGCTATTACTAATTAACACTGATCTGGACTCTCAGCTTAGATAACTGACAATATTTTGCCTACTTTGTTGCACCACTAAGTAATTTCCCAAGAAATATTGACATATTCTCAAAGCAAAGTCAGAGGAGTAAAACAGAAAAAAGAAATGTGTGTGTGTGTGTGTGTGTGTGTGTGTGTGTGTGTGTGTGTGTGTACGTGCGCGTGGTCAAGCCTCCAAACAGATATGAAAGATTCTGTCCACTATCTCAATTCTCCCTGCTAAGGTAGCTAGTAATTAAGAGGTAGGTTCTGTGCTAAAGTAAAGAAGTTTCTTATGGTAGAGACAAGGGGGTTTCATCTGATTCTGATTTAGTAGAAGGTACCAGGGCAGATTCACTCATGAGTAACACATGGGAAAATATGAGAAAAATGAAGATCTTTAAAGATTTCTTTCTCCTATATTTTAAATATATAAATATTTTCCCAAAGTAATACAAAGTAAACTATAGTATTAATAGTAAAGAAACATTTCTGTATTTATTTTTGAAGATCAATTTCCTGTTATTATAATATTTAATGAAGAACTACTATATGCAGAAAGCTCATGTTATTGACATTTTTTCAGTCACATGTTGTTCTGAGTTTGATTGCTTTAAGCCAAAGTACATGTTGAAGTCTTAACCATCCTTACTTGACACAGTGTCTTTATGAATGGACAGGCTACAATGTTATTAGTTAAGATCAATTCACAAAGGAGTGAGGGGGACCTTTAATTTTCTAGGACTGGTGTCTTTATAAGAGGGTACTGGGAGGAAGAAGACACAGGGACTTACTGATAGAAGTTGATAATGAGATGTCAGAAGCAATGGTTGTAGGGATGCAACAAGTTAGGGGATACCCATGATTACACAGCAACAACAGAAACTATGAAGAAAGTATGGAAAAAATACCTCCCTCCAGAGCTCCTCAAAGAAACCAAGATGCTGACACCTTGGGTTTTGATTTCGGGTTGCTAAAATTATGCAGTATTGTATTTTTGTTGTCTCAAGGGTCTTGGTTTATTGTACTTTGCTGTGTCAGCCTTTGGAAATAATATAGTCAACTAATTATGATCCTAAGAAGGGTGCCATTTTAACAAATAAAGACAAAAATAAAATAAATTTGGAATTGGATCAAATAAAAATTTTGAAATGCATGATAAAAAAAGCCCGCCCTTTTTAGAAATATGAATGCTACAGAATTAATGGTAAGAACTTACAAAGAAGTTAAAACTATCACAGAGAAATTTTCACTTTTTATGGTACAAATATTTTATCAAAAGATTTTTATTAAAATAAGAAGGGTGAAGACATTTCTTATGAGGTCCCAATTAGGAAATTGGAAAATGGAAGAAATAAAGTCAGTGAGTATAAGTTGCAGAGAACTGTGTTTACAATGTTAGGTCAAGAAATAGAATTTCAAGTAATAAACTTGGATATTTAGCTAAAGCCATTTCTTTTTTAAAAATGAATGTGTTAGTCTACTTTTTCTTAGTTCCTTATAAAAAATATGAGAAAAAATTGTGCAGTAAACTAGAAATTTATAAAACTGAATGATTTAGAAATTTTCAGTTGAGTGATATTTTCATAGCCAAAGGTGCTGATAGTAAAAAGATTGCTTGAGGCATCAATAGAAGTAACTCTAGCACAAGCCAGGGATAGTGACAGTGTGATCCAGGAAGTACCTATGACATACTGCTGTATTCAATGGTATGGGCGCCCTAGAAGGTCACAATTTACAAGAAGGAAAGCAATAAGCTCATGGACCAAATTTTTGAGAGTTTTGTGATAGCAAGAAGATACATTGCCAGTCTGAGCTGGGACAGAGAAGGCATGGATGGAAGCAATAGGGAATATACGGTAGATCTATGGGTGTAGGTGCCTGGCAAAGCTTAAGTTCTTCAGAGGATCAGTCTGTCACTTAGAAGTGAGAGAATAGGACCCTCTCTGTGATTTCTGAAGCTAGAGCTTGTATGCCTAGTGAAATTTGCCAGGCTTTGGAGCCCAGTGGAATTTGTTTTCCTGGGTTATACCCTTGTTTTATACCAGCAACTCCAATTTTTGGTCTAAATCTCCTTATTTAGGAAGGGGAGTGTTTATCTCATACCCATCCAAAATTTATATTTTAGAAGCAGACACATGAACAGATGAAAAGAGGAATTTTGCCTGAAGATGGACGGCACTCAGGATGTGACCTAGCCCTCATTTACATGACTTAGATAGTGAGATTTATTGGGGTTTTTTCAGCTGACTGTATTCAGATGAGATAGGAAGTTGATACTGGGGCTTGTATAGAATATTGAAGATGTTGGAATGGAGTGAGTTTATTTTATTGTGAGAGAAAGTAGAGGTATGAGAAGACAGAATAGGCATGTATCTGGCATGTCAAAAGAGAAATGAAAATATGCTAGCCGTAAGCATTCATGAATGCGTTATTTGGTGTTAGGCTCAGCACAAATCCAATTGGTTATGGAATGATTGTATTGGGATAGGAAATTCTTTAATTCAATATTAGAATATTCTAAAATGAATGCCTTGTGTACTTCACTCCTGTATTGAAGCTCTAACTCTAAATATGACTGAGTTAGGAACTAAGATCCTGAAAAAGTAATTAGGCCATGAGATAGCATCATTATCAATGGGATGTGTGTCCTTATAAGAACAACTACTATAGAGCACACTTGCATTCTCCCTCCCACCCTTTCACTTCTTTTTTCTTCCAGTGTGTGAATGTGGCTGTGGAATTTGGTAGTGCTTGGTCTAAATTTACTTAGATTAGCTCTCCTTGGCTAGGGCCAGCCTTTACCAAGTTCTGAAAAATGCCAGACCTAGAACCCCACCTTATTCTCTCCTAGGAGTATAGCTCATGGTGTGAAATAACCTTTAAGAAATTCTTATAGAATTAATGGTGTTCCACGAATTCTGGTTGTAATGAAAGAAAGTCAGGGTCAGATATTGCCGAAAGACTGAAATATCAGAAAGAGGAAACACCACAGTCAAATCTCATCCAGCTATCTTCTAGCTTCTTCAGCTTTATACCTGGTCACTTCTTATTGCTGCTGTTTTCCCAAGCCTGCCTTAAATACCCTTTTGCCCATCCAGGTTAAGATTAAAGGTGTGAGCTACTCTATTTGGTAACCAGCCTTGAACTCACAGAAATACAGAAAGATCTCTATCTCTGGAGTCATGGGATTAAAGGAATAGGTCACCACTACTGCTTTCCCTGTGCTGGGATTAAAGGTGTGTGCCACTGAAGCCCAGCTGTTCGGCCTTCTACTCAAAGATCAAGAATTCCCTGATCTATGTCTGCCTAGTTTTTGACTGTGTGTTGATCTCTTGATATTCTAGGTTTTATTCAAATTGTAACATACCCACCACATACTGGGACTTCCCACCATGTACCTGGGCATTCAGGAGAGCTCCTCTCACCCACAATGATTTGAAACTGATTGAGTTGTAGATTTTTATTGTGACTTCTTTTCCTATCTAACTTAAACACCCACTCACCATACAGCACTGTAATATATCATCGGATTTTATTGGGGGGGGTAAGGCAACTAACTATTATATCAAATTGTATTTTCAGTCTTCATCCAACTGCTCTCTACTCTTGTACTCTGCTTAAAAATATAGCCTGGCACCTCTGGACAAGCATCTTCACTTTTCATCTAGTTCCTTCTGCATTTAATATAACTACACCTGTTGTTGGTGTGTATTTATCCTTTGGGGGCCCGCCAGGCAGCTCTCAAACACACAGAGACTTATTCTTACTTCTGAATACCAGGCCTTATCGTGTCTTGTTTCTAGTCAGCTTTTCTAACTTAAATTATCCTATTTTTTCTTTAATTATTGTTTGCCTCGGGGCTTTTTACCTTTCTTTTATTTATATGCCATTTGTTTCTTCTTACACTGCATGACTGTGTGTCTGACCCCTGGCATTCTCCTCTATTCCTTTCCTTGCTTTTCTCCTTCTTTTCCCTAGATTTCTTCTCTTATTTATTCTGTCTGTATGTCAGTCCTCCCTATCTTTTCTCCTGTCTAGCTACTGAGCATTCAGCTCTTTATTAGACAAATCAGGTGCTTTACAGTTAAACAATATTGACATAAAAATGTAACACATCTTTGCATCATTAAGCAAATATTTCACAGCATAAATGAATGTAATACATCTTCAACTAATATTCCACAACAGATACTTGCCTTGTTCTCTAGTTATTATGAAAGATTAGAATTCTTACTTAATAACCACAGCCTTTCATTTCTAATTTTTGTTCTTGTTTATAACATCCTCAAACTACTTTCTCATTGTGGAGCCCACACTGGTGTAGTTAACTGGCTATTAACTGGATTAACTGATTCACAACTCTTTCATTAGGGATGTACTTGTTAGGAATACCTTCAAAGGATTCCCTGTGGGTTTATTGAGGCTGGAGCTCTGTGGGGTTACACATGTAAGAGGGAGAAAATGTATACCACAGGTCTATAAAGGCAGCTGTGTCTATGAGCCCAGTGCTTTCTGTCTTAGTGGTCTATTTACCAAAGAATATTTTCCATTCAAAATATTTGATTGGAATATCATTTGATTCCTGAAAAAGAAAATGCCATGATCCAACATACTGCGGAAATAGAAGAGGAGCTATTTACAAATATGAATTCATTATTCCAGTTGCAAAGTCTGTATATAGTAAAAGCTGCGCAGGGTTGAGGGGGGTGTTCTTCACAGATTAAGGCAGCCATGGATCTCTGTCTGCTTCAGGAGGGACCCCTGAGATGTCAGAAAGGCATAAAGAACAGAGGTTATTCACTAGGAACAAAGCAAAGCCAAATTGTTGAATTAGAAAATGTGACACAAAATAGTTTTCCAATGTCTTGAAGCTAATTCGTGGTGGAAAAAAATTGAGGTATCTGTAATATAGGCCACACTTGCCCCATTGTGGTTTCCTGTAATTTTGATAGGTTAACAGACATAGCTGGATTTCTGTTTCATTTGTTTTTACATTGCAGAAAATAAGCTCTCTCTCTATCTCTCTGATGTGTTTGTGTGTGGAATTTAAATGGTACCCAGGAACTTTCACAGAAGCAATTAGAGACATTTTCAGCTTTGATTCACTCCTTTGCAATATTTTAGTTTTAAATCAGACAGTTGAGTAAGATATAAAAATAGTGAGCCAATTTGCCAACTGAAAACACAGTTTAAAGACTAAATATCCTCAAATTATATTTAGGATAAGTCGGGATTAGTTTCATCTTGTAAGTTTTTAAAAATGCTTACAAATTATGAACATATTTTGATTTGATGTCATTAAGTGACTTTTTAAAGGAAGCAAAGTATTTTTATACCAATATTAAACTTAGTTTTAGAAAAAGTATATTCGGTGCTATTATTTTTCTTCATGTTAACATATGAAGGGAGACTAGATCTCTGAAACATCGGGCAACTTCTGAATTAATAAAACTACACCCAAGGTAATTATATAGTCATTTCTGGCTTGGATTGATAGAAAATAACTCCAAAAACTTTGGACTCTGAAATTGAAGAACTCTGACCTAAGGGGATGATAATGTCTGTGCAGGTCTCCTTGAATCACTGAAAGTGTAGTTAGAACCAAAATTATGGGAAGTAAGACAGACAAACAAACCAAACTTTTAAATTAGACTCCATCAATCTTTGGCTTAGCAATGGATGGAAAGTATGGAGCCTCTTCACATTATTTGTCTTAAGCAGTCAATATTCTGTTCCTGTAACTACAACTATTTTCCTGAGTATATAGCAAACAATGGGAGAAAACATTGAATTCTTTTATTCTTCTTCACACTTTTCAACTATCAGCCAAGAGACAAAACAATTTTTATTTCAAGATCTATCTTTCAAAAAAAATCTCTTCAGTGATGGGAGTTTCAAAATATTGTGTTGGAATTCACTAAGAAAATTATTGTGTCTTGCTTTTGAAATTATAAAACAGGCTGTGAGTGTTTAACAGACATGGAGACAGGTTCTTTCTTACATTCATCCCCTGAGCTGATGATATTAAACTGAGGATACTAAACAGGCATGCCATTTCACTGGTTGGTGAGGAAGGCAGGCAGCTCATAGAGAGACTCCCTCCTGGCTATTTTGTAAGCCTAATACAATTCTCTCTGTTTCCTTGACATTTGCTTTTGACACCCAACCAGTTCCCTGTCTTGTTTAGGATCCCCATGGAGTCAATCTACTGGCAGAAGGAAAGGAAAAAGAAATTCAGTTGTTAGACTCTGGCCAATAAAGATGACCTACATTCCTACTTTCACTTGTTAGGCCCTCTAAACCTTCAGCAGGTCCAGGTAGGTCCTTGTTGGAGACACAGAACTTGTCTGTAAGAGAGGAATTTTCAAGAGGTCTTGGGAATAATTTCTTTCAGGATGGAGGAAGGTTAAAGGGGGAGGAGAAAGAGAAAGAGAGAGAGACAGAGAGACAGAGAGACAGAGAGAGACAGAAAGGCAGAGATGGAGAGAGACAGAGAGAGACATAGAGAACACTTTAGAAATAAAGCTTATACTCTCATCCTGTGCACTTAGATTCTCAACTGTGCAGGTAAACAAGGCAGCAGGAACATTTCCACACAGTGTGAGAGGAGACACAAGTCAGGGCATATGGCCACTTGTTACAACACTTGACATTAATTAAACACATTATAAATAAAGAAAGAGTTAGAATATTTTACTCTATTGCATACGATGTTTACATTAATTATGCCAAATGCTGCTTTTTCTTTCTTTTTTCTTAGCTAAGTCATCTGTACTCTCATGATTTGTTTCTTTTGGATATGTTAGCAGAGGATTCCAGCACAGCTTTTTTTTGTGCATGTAAAATTAAAATATCCTGCCGGAGAATCCTCCTTCCCATATCACATACTGCTCCTGTTTCTTTGTCCCCTGTGGAATCATTAGTGAGGGAGCTGCCTTAGCAGCACTGGAGATAAGAAGTGATCTGTTTAGTTCTAACAGCTTGTGGCCCAGAATGTTTTTCTTGGGGATAAAACTCTAACCAAAGGCTGATTCCTCCCTCCTATTGTTCTCCTGGATGTGTTGATTTCCAAAGCTAGCAATTAGTGGTCTAGTATATGAGATGATAATGACTGTCCTTCTCAGAACTCATGCCTGATCATTCTCCCTTTTCCACCTAGGTACAATTATCCCTTTTAGGTACTTACATCTGCCTTGTTCCCTCTTCCCAGGGGTCCTTTGCACAGCAATATAGAAGACTCGCTGCACTCCTATGTCTTCCTATAGTTCTACTAGTTTTTAATTATACATTTATGGATGCTGTTGTTTGATCAACTCTTTCTTCTCTTAGAATATGAATCTCTGAGGGATGTATGCCTGTTTTGGCCACCTGGTATATCTCAGAGTCTCTCATTGATCTCAGAGAACCTGTCAAAGGAAGACAAATGACATGTTTGGAATAAATGGATTAACAATAAATAAATAATAAATAAATTATTTTTCTGCTCTTCACTATTATTTGTCTCTTTAATTGACCTATTGACAATGGGTGGCCAGGCTACCATCAGGCTTTTAGCTTTCACCTTGACAACTCCAGTAACAACCTCTATTATTTAGTCTTCATCCCAATAGCTGAATTTAACAACTAAAACAGAAAAAATGTAGCTGAAAGAATTTCTTTATCAAAAGCAGAGTATAGTAATATGAAACATAGCTGGATAGGTTTAGAAGTGAGAGATAATAGTCAAATAAGTACAGGAGACTAGAAAGGTGAAGAAGCCTCATCTTAACATCAGTTCCTGAGAATAGTGAAGATTTTGATAAAAAAATATTCCACATAGTAACCTTTATTTAGATAATAATTTGGTACAATATAAAGTTGTATATTTCCAATTTGAAATAGAATGTCCTATTTGATGATTATTTGGGAAACAGCTTGTTACTTTTTGGGTAAACATAATTACTAAATGTCCTCATGTTGAAATAGCCGGGAAAGAGAAGTTTCTGATATTTAAAAGAAAGTAAGATTTTCACCCAATCCAAATGGAGGAGTGACAGCAGATAATATCAGGATAAAAAAAAAGGTTGACCTGGAGAATAACCATCTAAAACTTAAAGTTAAAACTGTTCAGCAGTAAATAGCATAATTCATTATTTTATCAGTTAGCTGTCATGGTTCTAAACGCTCTATTGACAAGTGATAAGGTAAGGAAGGAGAAGAGAAAAACAACCTCTTTTGCTATGTTAACTCACCCATTCCAAGACTTCTTGGATTGCCTATTTTTATTTATTTACTTAATTATTCATTTGCTTACCTACTTATTATTCCTTTATATTGAAAGTAGATTCTTTCCCTGTGCAATCTATCCTGCTAACAGTTTCCCCTCCCTCTACTCTTCCCAGTTCCTCCTCTCCTTTCTTTCCTGGATCACTCTCTTTCAGTCTCTCATTAGAAAAGGATAGGCCCCATTGCTTCCGGTTCTGCTCCCGGGACCGAGTGCTGTCTGCAGAATCCCAGCACACTCTGGAGCAGGGGCAGGTAAACTCTGCCCCTGACCACATCCACAGCTCCTGCTGAGGGAAACCCTGCCACAACTTCGAACTGAGCTAACCAACTACAGGGGTCTCTGAAGGGCAGATTCAGACCCCGCCCAGAGGTGAGGAGGGGCCAAGAGGCCTCAGTGTCTATATCCCAGCCTGGGAGGGAGAGTTGAGCTACCATTGCTTCTGGTTCAGCTCCTGGGACTGAGTGCTGTCTGCAGAATCCCAGCGCACTCTGGAGCAGGGGCAGGTAAACTCTGCCCCTGACCACATCCACAGCTCCTGCTGAGGGAATTTGCATGGCTACACACCACGACCTCGAACTGAGCGAACTAACAACTGCAGGGGTCTCTGAAAGACAGAATCAGACCCTGACAAGAAAGGTGACAGGAGGCACACAAACCCGAGTGCCACAACTGACCAGGACCCATCTAATTGTGAACCACTGAAGCCATGGGCAAACGTCAGTGCAAAAAATTACATAATACTACAAAAGACAACATGGTAACTCCAGAAGAGAGTGGCAATCTTACAAATACAAGACCTGAACTGAGCAATGAAGAGGAAACAGAAGGAAGCAACACCAAAAATTCCTTTTTGATGATCATCGAAGCTCTCAAAGAAGATATGAAAAAAAGCCTTAAAGAAATAGAAGAAAATACAAACAAAAAATTGGAAGAGATGAACAAATCTA